>BCLG01001985.1:26021-86686 GCA_001602295.1 Zoysia matrella
TTCTCCGGCGCCACCCTGGCCGTCCCGTCGAGGTGCTCTCGGCCGCCTTGCCGCCCCGATCCCGTGGCGCCATTCTCCGCCGTCCTCGTCGAGGTGCTCTCGGCCGCCTTGCGGTCCTGACCCCGTACGTCGCGCCATTCTTCAGCGCCGCACCATCCTTGTCGATCCTCTCGGCCTCCTCGCCGCCCTTCAGGTACTCGTTCAAAACCCTAAGTAGCATGATCACATTCCAGTGGATTGGCGCAATCTGTTGATGTGCTTATGTGCGATATGTCAATAGAATTCCTTGTGCTGGTGCTTATATGCGATTTGTTGATAGCATTCCTTAGGCTGGTGCTTATGTGCTTATGTGAAAATATGTTCGCATTCCAGTGGATTGCATTACTTTGAAAAGAATGGAACTACTCATGCTGATGTGCTTATGTGCTTACGTGCATTGCTTATGTGCGATCTGTTGATGGTGCTTATGTGCAATGTTTGAATATGTTTATGTGCTTATGTGCGATCTGTTAAGGGAAACCATTCTTTCTTGCGATGCTTCATTTGTGTTGCTAATGCTTACTACAAGCTTTGTTTTGTATTGCTATGCCTTTACATTGCTATGGATCGTTTCCTGATGCTTATAGTTTTGCTACGCGTGACTACTTATAGTTTTGGACGTACTTGACATTCTGATTATTAAACTCTAGTGGGACATTCTTGACATGTCCCATGGTTTCCTGATGCTTTATACATATGGTTTCCCATGTTTGTGGACTTCATAGGCAAGATCTGATTATTAAACTCTATAACAATTAATACATGCTGAGATCAATAGGTTAGAGAGTACTCTAGTTATCTCTCTGTGTTTGGCCCTGTAAATTTAATATATCCTAAAACCAGAGATGAATTAGAGCAGCCGCAGTGTGTAGCACCCATAAACATTGCTAGACATGCCACCTCACCTAGGTGCTAGCTTAGCACAAAACTCTTCAATGTATTAATCCTAGCACCTTGTCCAACCAAAATGTAGCACCAGCTGCTAGCATATGCTAATTCATTTTCAGTGTATAGTACCTTGTCTCCTCTGTGTATAGCACCTTGCCAAGTTTTTTCTCTCTCCTCTTAGCACCCTCTTGGAACATACGCTGCGGCTGCCCTTAGAGTGCATTAATTAATTTACAGTAACTTCAGTGTATTCCTTACTGTTGATTCACTTTGAGTATATTATACTAGCATTAATTATCATCAGTTAAAGACATTCACTTGAGAGACAACTAGCTGATAGTTCTCTAATTAGTTTGATCTATGAAGTGTGATAACAGTTAGGGAGCAGAGTCAAAAACTCTAGAGCCAACTGTTTTTCTTTACAATCTGAGAGTAATTAAATTAATTGTTTGAACAATGCCTTTTTTATAAGTAAGAGCACCCCAATGGTAAGAACATTTTTACTTGTGGTTGGATAGGATTAGGAAGGGTGTAGAGAACGCTTAGGTAGTGCTTAGTCCAGTTGTATTAACAAAGCCAGAGCATTAGTCCTATATTGTAATGCTTTCCATTGGCCATTGAATAGTTCAATGGACAAAAGGACAAGCTCGCAAGACATGAGTGTGACAAATCAAGAGGTATCTGCAGCCAAGCAAGTGGTGACTGCAGAAAATCAAGAGATATCTGCAACCAAGCAAGTGGTGGCTGTGGAAAATCAAGATGTCAACAGGATTAATTGGAACTGAGACAACTCTGAGGGTGACAACAATGGTGGCAGTACAAGCACCAATGAGACCTCGTATAGGACTCCGAGCGATCCTTCGCCAGTTCCCAGTAGGCGTCGAAAAAGGTCGCAGAGCCCTGACCCAGATTACAATCCAAACGAAGAGGTTTGCTAATCAAAAGGCTGGAAAGTTCAAGCCTGATAGAGAGAATGATCAACTAACTGCTGCTCTAGGCAATCCTAAGCACCTTGGACATGTCCATGCAATCTCTTTATGTATGTCCTAAAAAGAGTGGTTCCCACAGGATGCAGCAAGTTATAAAAAATGTGATAGGTATAAGAGAACCCTAGAAGAAACTATTAAAGCTCAAATTAAGGCATCTTTGACGGAAAATTTTGTAGAGCTTTTTAAAGAGCATCAACAACAGCTCGCACAACAACAAGCTATTGAAAATGTGTCAACTGAGATCTGGGCGATTGGATTGACGCCAACACAAGGTTGCAACATGAACAGCGTAGCCTCTATTCCCGGTTAGAGATTTCCTGTTGATGATATAGTGGAGAGCACACCTTGCCGCCTCCATTTTCCGATTGGAAGGACAAGAAACAAGACAATAGCGGTGGCCACTACTTTTGTGATTTCGGGACGTACCTTTCATTGTAGTCCTATCCCACCAGATTATGCCAAGGTACAAGTGATCACAATTATCGATAATAACTACCTTGACTATGAATTAGACTACAGTACGCCCGAGGGAATATCACGATTTGGACATGCAGTGAATGAATTTATTCTTTGACATCGACGTGATATTACTCTATGCGATGGGCTACCTTTGTCCTCGCCACGTCCAGGCAGCCAACTACAGATACAATCTTCTCCTAAGGGTAAAACAGATTCAACGATGCAGAAGGGCCAATCAAATGCTACGCAGCTACCTTCATCTTAGGGCTCAAAGGATACACCACTTTAGATCGAAGCTGATCAACATAAGGGGCCAAATTTATCGTCGCAGCCATCTCAAGGTGCAAAAGATACGCATCTTGAGAGTCCAACGGATGCATCGCTGCCACATTCTCCCTACTGCCAAACAGAGGCATCGCCTATGGGGACAAATGCATCGCCGCACCCATCTCAGAAGGATCAAGAAGAATCAGTAGAAGAGGGCAAAACATTTTGAGCTCCTGCACAAATCCACAGGCAAATCGCCTCATACAAAAAGACTCTTTTTGAAGAAACATTAAAATATCTTGAGGGATTAAAAAAAGGTGTTATCTGTTCAGGAGGAACCAACAAAGAAACATACATCGACAGAGACATGGGAGGAAGATGAAAAATTTTATACACGCGATGATTTACAAATGAAACCGAATGCTCCAATATGGTGTAAAGAGGATGTGTCTAAAGGATTTGTCAATGACAAGCCATTTCTGACGTTAGTACATTCTGATGACAAGGAAAAACTAACTCTGCGAACCAACTATCCGGTAACACAAATAGAAATAAACTTTATATATATATATATGCTAATAGTTACAAATTTTGAAGTAATCTAGTTTATTTTTTTCTAGTGTCATAAGCAACCTCATGTCTCCGTACTTTATGGATATTATGTATGCGAGTATCTTAGGATCACATGCCACTATAAAGTGAATCGTGAAGATGTAAGAATTTTTTTTATATTTGTTAACCGCATGTACTTAATTTCTTTTATTTCAATGTTATATGGTTATCATATGTTCATATGCAGTGTCCTAACGTCGGTTATGAGTGACTTTGGGGAAGAGATATGGAGCGCAATGGTGTCGAAAACGTCCGAAGTGATATGTGTTACTTCATTCGGCGTGAGATTTGCCATCAGAGTGATGAATTTTATAAAAAGCAAAACAACGAGTTGTCGTACTATCCACATCTTTCTTTCTACGATAGGCTTAGGCTATTCTAGATCATCGAGACGATGTTTCACTACGTAGATGTTGGATCACTCTTATCATGTTTTGTAATATACATTTGTTTGTTGGAAGTGTGACTTGTCTATGTGAATATTTTGCATGAATTATATGTTTGATTTGTCTATGTGAATATTTTACCTGAGTTATGTGTTAAATATGTGAGTGTAATTTATAATTCTGACTAGTATAATAATAATAAAAATTATATATCAAATTAATATAAAATACTAATGCAAGCGGCTGTTAAAAAGAACTGCCTAACACTACTGCCATTAATCCAGGTGGCTCATGTAACCTGCCGCTTGAATTACTTTCCACAATGCAAGCGGTCCGTAGAATCAGCCGCTTGCATTAGAATCAGCCGCTTGCATTGTAGCCTGTAATGCAGGCGGTTGTCATTAACAACCGTCTACACTGCGGCTACCTAATGCAGACGGTTTTCTTTACACTCCATCTGCATTAGAGGTTGTAATGCAAGCGGTTCTAAATTTTCTTGTAGATAAATGCTCTATTTTCACAGGCTATTGAATGTCCGTATTTTGAAATTCCGTCTGCACAGGTAGCTTTAGAATCGCCTGCGAAAACCATTTTTGTAGTAGGGCTCTCCTCACCTCGCTTCGCCTTGAACACCCACCATCGTCGCGCGCCCCACCTCATCCCTCCCCTCACCTCGCCACTGCCGTTGCTGTCACTTCCCATCCCACCCCATGAGCGGATTTTTTTTTTCACTTCACCTAGTCATTCGGATGCGGCTGCGCACCGTCCTCACGTGGTCACGAATGGCTGGGATGCGCGTTGCTCAAACGACGTTTTTTTTGCAGGGGTCCTTTTTGGTAGTGGGAGCGCGGGGAGAGGTCGGTCCGAGCTTTTTGATTTTTCTTTTTTCGATCTCACCCCTCACCGCGCTCATTCTTGCGAGAATATTGCATGGGTTAGAAGATAAAAATGAAAGCACTATCTCTTCTTGGTTTATTGTATTTCCATTGATGTTACCACATTTTAAATCACTTGAGTCTATTTTCCTAACATCATCAGTTTCACCCGAAAACCTGATTTATTGTGACTATTAATTAGCTAATACTAATTCATGTTGTAATAACTCAAAAAGGAGCTGTACTTATAGTGTGTATGGAGTATTCCCTCCGGTATAAAAAGAGTTATTTTCAACAACGACACAGTCTCTAAAGCATAATTTTAACTCTTAATTTTTTATAAAAATATTTGCTAATATATATATATATTTATAAAAGTATTTTAAAATAAATAAAATCATATGATTCTATTTCTGAACTTAATAAAATTTAAAATTATTTATAATTTATATTTCCAATATTTAACCAAAGTATTGTCCAAAATATTTTTTTAAAGACTGAAGGGAGTACTCAGCAAGCCGCCAAGCCCCGACTGGACAGCAAACACACAAATAACTCTAAGGGTCCGTTTGGTTCTTTAGAATTGAATCAATTTCCATGAATCAAATTCTAAGAAATTGAATTGTTTAGAATTGAATCAGCTAGAATTAAATTCAATTCCATTGTTCTTGTTTGGCCTTTCTTAGAATTAAATTCTTGGAATCAAAATCAAAGTGTTATCTGGGTCAAAATCAACAACGAAACATGAATCGTCCTGTTATATCCAAAAATGAAACAGGAAGTGGTTGAGCCATTTGGAATCAGGAGCTATCATATGGTGCGTTTGAATCAAAATTGATCAGGGAACAGCCCAACAGAACCTGCGCAAGAACTCAGGAGAGGGATCAAACGGAATTGAAGACGCATCGACTTACTTTCTCTTCTTTGCCTCCAAGCTCGTATCCTGGGTTTCCTTGATGTGATCCCTTCCACCCCTACAGCTCTAGATTTCTCTGACGGGTTCCGCTTGATTTCCTTTCACATCATGACGTGAATCACCAGCTGTTGCCGATTGGTTCAAAGCTAATGCCGTACGCACCACCAGTACAGGTGCTCTAACTGGCGACAGTGCCGCCACCGATGGCGTGGGCCGAGCAGAGCCAACGGCGGATTTTGGCCTCGAGCGCTTCCCACTCCAGGTTCTGGACGTCGCCGATGCTGAGCCGCTTGATGTCGACGCCGCACAGGGAGGGGTCGATGGCCAACTTGCGGACGGAGGCATACACCTGTGGGCACACGCGGCCGTACCCTGCGACGGCAATACGGGGCACGATGACGCGAAGGTTGGCGATGGCGTCGTCTGGCAAGAGGTTCTCACGGATACTTCGGGCAAGCGATAGGCGCTGCTGCTGCTGCTGCGATTCGACGAGGACGGGGAAGGGAAGGGCTCTCCCCATGGTGGCAGCAGCGCAGGGATCCCTCCCGCTGTGGTGGCGGCGTTGCTCTCGAGTCAGGGATGGTGGAGTCACGCGTGGCGTGGAGTGAGGCAGAGAGGAAAGGATTGATTCCGATGGATTCAGAGGTCAGAGCTCGGAACGTAAAATTATCGGTGTTCTGACTACTGGCACAGTAAAATTTACCTAATCAGAGGGAGTATTCGTGTGTTTTTTTATTCGAATGGCCTAGTCTATAAAAGAGACTCAAAGATTAACCTGATTCGGGTCGCCGAGATGCGTAATACTCTAGGTCCAGGGACGAGAGAGATCAAATCGTATGTACTCAAGAATACGGGTACAATGCGGAAGGGTTTTGGCTCGATCAAAAACCTTAGTTCACGTGGGTGGATATAGTTACAGTGGGGTAGCTTCAATACTACTTGGCTAACTTCAGTTCAGTTCGTTTGTTCTCCTTTTCTTGTCTTCTCTCTTTCCTTGTTCGTCTAATGCCTCATGGTACCCTCTTTTATAGGGCTCAAACCAAGGGCACCAACTTAGCGCCTACGAAACCTGCTGGCCCTCTGTCAGGTGGAGCCTTGGTTATCGCTTGAGTTGGTCGCCTGGCGCCTGCTGACACCGGTGCAGTTGCTCGGTGTCTTTCGTACATCTTTTGTCTAGTCGTGGGGGACAAAGGACACTTTTCCATCTTACTTTACCGATCGCTTAGCTACTTTACTAACTTCTGGAACGCTTTACCTCCCGGCAATGTTGCTTTACCTCCTGCAGTATGTTGGCAGGAATGTCTGTGGTTGTCAGCGGTTGGTTGCTAAGGCGGTGCCCGACCCTCGGGGGTCGGGTCAGAACGTTGGCTTCTAGCCGTCGACAGGCTGAATCTTGTTGTCGTGTAGCTTTGACCTTTCGTTGGTCAAGCTTGGACGCTTGCGGGATTCCGACCCTTCTTGGCGGGATGTGATCCTTCGTGGGCCATAGATGGGTCGTGGGCCGTAGTTTGTAGATGGGCCTTTGTGTAGAGGCCGGGTCCGTAAGTATCCGAGGTATACTATCTTGATAGTAGCCTCTGAGCCCAGCGCCGTTTGCAATCCTTGTTGAGGCGGCGCTGGGCTGACCCTTGCCGAAGTATGACTCTGATCCTACGGGTGCGTGTGAGCGCGGCCGTAGGGCATAGCCCATGAGCCCCCGAGCGATCCGAAGGGTTGGTCGTGGGCTCAATCTTTGTCTTTGTCATCGTTCGTCGATGGCCGATCTTACGGGGGCGGACGAGTGCGCCTGTAGGGCGCAGTCCCCGAGCCCCCGAGCGATCCAAAGGGTCGGTCGTGGGCTCAGTCTTTGATAGTTCCTGACCCATGAGGTCGGTTTGAAGCTGATTTTCGTTATCAGCTGAGTGTCGGGACAGATGCCTAGATTGGACCGGTCGGGCCGGCCTCGTCTCATGATCAGCATCGCGCCTAGGTCAGACTGGGCATTCCAGTCGTTTTTCATGATCAGCGCCCCGAGCAAGTATCGAGACGGTCGGTTTATCGCCCGACCTTTCGTTTCTCCCAATCCATGAGATGACTCACGGCATCAGTAACGGACGTCGGTAGCGGCTCCAACAATCATACGATTCCGCTACCTCCACGTGGACGGCGGATATGGCGTCTGAGAATTGTAACCGCCGGTCGATCTGGTCGGTTGGATGATGCCGATCAGACGGCGGTGGGAGCGCGACGCTTGGAGCGTGCACGTTCCATCAACTGGCGCCTGTCAGCCATCGACTGGCATGTCAGACAGGCTGGCGTCACCTCCATCGTGGTGGAGGTAGCGAGGTGGCGTCCGACCCCACCGTCAGTGAGTGGGGTGCCGGCGTGGGGGGTGCGCGTCGCGGTGCATACCCTTGATGGCGTAATTACTGCGCCATCGTGTCGTGGGTAGTGGGGGTGAGTAACGTTCACCCCCACCCATAGTCTTTAAAAAGGGGGGCGCGGTGATTTCGAAATTCACCGGCTTTCCATTGTCTTCGTCTTCGAGCTTCCTTGCGCTAGCTCGTCTTAGCATCCAGGGCTCGTCGTCTTCGTTTTCATTGTCGTCGTCGCGTCCGTTCCGACGGCCACTGCGACCGTCTCCGTCTTCATCGTCTTCGTCTTCACCGTCGCTGTGATGGAAGCCACGTGGAAGCCCTTCGCCATCTCGAAAGAGGTGCTCGAGTAGTACCATGGCGCCGGGCTGTTGCCGTCGAAGAAAGCTGGCGAATGAGAGGCGGCAGAGCACCAGGAGGTACTGGCACCGCAGGAGGGGAAGATTATGAGCTTCCTCGCCTTCCACGAGCACGGGCTGGCGCTCTCGGACACCTTCTTCTTCCGCACGCTGATGCTCCACTACGGCGTGTGCCTCTACCTCCTAAAACGTAACGGTATCCTCCAGATCGCCATCTTAATCACGCTCTGTGAAGCGCATTTGGGGGTGGCTCCGGGTCTGCGGTTGTGGCGTTATTTCTTCTAGGCCAGCCAGTTGCTGGAGCCCTCCGGTGCGGCTAGGCAGGTCGGCGGTGCCGCAATCATTCTCTGGAGCGCCAAGGCGAAGAAGTATATCAAGGTGTCGCCGAAGAAGTCCTTGAAGGGCTGGCATGATGGGCAGTTCTACATCAAGAACGTCACCTCCGGCCTCCCGGATTTTCGCAATGCACCGGCCGAGGCGACCGACATGTGGAAGGCCAAGGTGACAGCCGAGGAGAAGGACGAGTTGAGGCCATAGCTGCAGAAGATCCGACGCTGAGAGACGAAGGATTGAGCGGTGCCGCCATCATTGCTACCTTTGTACGACGTCGGGTTCAGCCGCTGCGCATCCGAGACTTCCTCATCAACAGCTATGAGGGGAAGAACGACGCCACCCAGGAGGTGGTCGAGATCGAGCTGAGCGCCCGAGAGGTCACCCAGTGGGTCGGCAGGCTTCTGGAGGGGACATCACTGACGAGATGGCCAATGGACCGCAGCCCCTGGACAACGATCACCCGACCCTGGTGAGGTGGCCTCCTCTTGCTTGTGTTATTCGGATTCGTAGAGTAGATCGGGTCGGGTCGTGGATAGGAGTCAAGGACTTAGTCGTTATCGTCGCTGTAGGTTCTGTCGAGGGCCGCGCCCGGGTGAGGGATGTAGTCGGGACAAGCGCCGCGAGCGTGTCCCCAGCCAAGAAGAAGAAGGCTGTCAAGAGACGATGCTCTGCTGGCTTGAAGTCGTTCCCGGCCGGTAGTCCGGTTGCCTCTGCGACAACTGTGCGGCTTGCTCAGGGGTCAGCTGGTCCTCCGTCGGTTGAGGCCCCTGCAGCTACGAGTTCAAGGTCGGGGGTTTCGACCCCGACCTTCGGGACTGCTGCGCCGCAGGCAACGGTTCCAGTCAACATCGGGAGCTCGGCGTCGTCTGAGGACGTGGTCTCGCCTCTGTCGAAGAGGACGAGGGCCGAGGGGTCGGCGAGCGCAGAGGTCGACTCCGAGACCGCGGCAGGGGCCGCCACGGTCTAGGTGGCAGAAACTGGGGCGGTCCAGCCCCGGGCGCGGGCCAACCGGCCCTTTCTCGAACCCGGAGGACCCCGATGCGCCAATCGAAGGCATAAGTCCCTGCATCTTCAGTTTTGATGTAAGTTTCATTTGGGTTAGTTTGTTTCTGACCTATTTGGCGATGTGCAGGCCTCTGTCGTCGGTCGTTGGAATGCGTCTGGCTGTGGCTGCTACGACGTCGTCGTCTGAGGACACCGACGGGAACATCGACGTTGGCACTGGTGTGGCGGCGCACATGACGACGCCGCCCCAGCCGTTCAAAGTTCAGGACCTGTCGACCCTGTGGGTCGGTGGTGTATTGCTGCTGCCGCCTCCCCCGACTGCCACCACTGAAGGTCAAGAGGAGGTGGCGGCCAAATCCCAAGAAGAGGCAGCCGCCAAGGCCCGGGAGGAGGAGGCGGCCGCTAAGACCCAAGAGGTGGAAGCCGCCAAGGTCCTGGTGGAGGCGGCACTCGAGACCCAATAAGGGGCAGCTGCCGAGGAGGAGAGGGAAGACTCCTCTCTGGCTCCTGATGCCGGAGGGGAGGTTGAGATGATGGAGGTCGAGGATGTTCTCGCGCCGTCCCCAACCACTCTCGTCGAGGGTCCGAGGGGATCTCCCCCGCCCTTGGTTCACAAAGAGCCGGCCGACCGAATCTCGCCCGCCGTGCCCAAGGGCGTGCGGGAGCTGAGTGAGATAGCTGTCGAGAAGCGACCGGAAATTCATTTGGCAGACCCGTTTGAGGGTTTGCGGGGGACTACCGCGGAGCAGGTCGGCGGGTTGTCGACGAGCGTGGTCCCGGCTGGTGCGAGCGGAACCGCCGGAGAGGCGCAGGAGGGAGGGAGGACCGGGCCGGTCGTGGTGCCGGCGGTGCCCTTGACTGCCACGGGGGCGCCCGACTCTCTCGGCCTCCGACTCGCTGAGGGCCGGGAGGAGGGGGCGATCTTACGCCTGAGGCCGTGGCCGAGGCGTATAACTTCTATGACGATCGGATGGCCAGGGTCCGTCACTTCAACCTTGCGATGGCCTCCGGCCTTCGTCGGCTGCTTGGCATAACGAATGTGTCAAGCCCTCTTCAGCGATCCGTACCTGATGGAGTGTCGGGTAAGTCTGAACATTTTGAAGTTTCTTAGTCGAACTTGTTCGTTGCGATGTTGAGCGTTGTCGCTTGCAGGCGAATCTTGCAGCGGCCGTGGGACAACCTCCCTGAGGCTATCCTCTACAAGCTGAGGTTGACGCTCTTCGGGCGGAGCAGGAGATGACCCGGGCCGGTCGGGACGCCTCGAGGGACTCCGCGATCCAGCTGCACCACCGACTCAATGCCGCCCGGGAGGCACGCCGTATCTTGCTCGATGACGCCAAGCGGTCGCGTATGGACGCTCTGTCGGGGCAGTCGAAAAACCGGAGGCTCTCATCCGACCTCACCTCCGCGCGGGAGACAATCACAAGTAATTTAGCTAACAGTTTTTAAGCTTTATCGTATTGAAGGCCGAGGTCGGATCCCGACTGAAGACTTGGTCTTTTTGCAGAGCTCTGGAGGCAGACCGTCCAGCACGACGCGGAGGTGTGGCGTCTTAAAGACCTCCTGACCCACGCCGATGGGGCCTGCTGGAGTGCCGAGGCCACCGCCAAGAGGGCCTCGGAGGAGCGCCTGCGAGCCTTCGAGCAGCGGGATCTGCTCGACTCGGAGCAGGCCGTCGCAGAGGCCGAGGTCGAGCGGCTGTCGGAGGAGCTGCAGGAGATGCAACGGGCCGCCTCCTAGGTCCAGGAGGCACGTCTGGTTGCCGAGGCCGAGGTCAAGCGACTTCAGGCGGAGCTGAACGAGGCCAAGAGCCTTGTAGAAGCTGTGGCAAAGGAGCCGGATGGTAAGTGTCGTACCTTTTTGTTTATTGATTGGTCTTGGGGGTCGATCGTTTGACAGTGTGTTTGCTGCAACTCTGGTGGTTGAGCTCCGACCTTTGAGGTCCGCAGGCCGACGCCTGCTCCATCGGGTCTTCGCTTGCGTGCATGAGAACTCCCTCTCGACGGAGTTCGTGGTGGACATGCTGCAACAGCTCTCGGGCATCATCGCCTCCGAGATGATGAGGGCGCTTGAGGACGGGGCCTCGCTGACCCGCTCCCACTACCCGGACGCTGACTTCGACCGGATCGTAAAGGGTTTTTCTTTTGGGTTGTCGGAGGAGGAGATGGGGGCACTCGAGGCCGAGAAGCAGTCATCGGCGCGGGAGGTCGTCGCTGAGTTCAACAGGCTGGAACTTCTTCTAGAGCGGTTCGGCCACCTATCCCATGTGCAGCAGCAGCGTCCTTAGTTATCTGTAGAAAGTAGTAGTATTTTGTATCCGACTGTGTAATGAACACTTTTGGATGATGTGTAAATACGCAAGTTTCCGACTCTCTTCTGTGCTTCAGTTTCTCGCACTTAACGTTTCTCGAGTTCCGTTGGGCGTTGATTAAGCGACAGGGTCGAATATAACTCGTAGGGTTGAGTGTCGGGCTCGATACAGCCGTGGAGCGTCACCAACACCGGGTCGGATCGTTAGCCGCGAGAAAAACTTGAACGAGAGCGCTTTCGTAACTTGGCACATCTGAGGGTCACCGGCGAAACTCGGCGCGGGTGGGGGATCGGGCCCTAAAGAAACGGAGGGAGGCGCAGAGCCTTTTCGCGAGACTAAGGCACGGAGCCTTAGAACGTAGGAACGAGGCGCGGAGCCTTGTTGAGGCTAAGGCACGGAGCCTTATAACCTGGAAACGAGGCGCGAGGCCTGAGGAGTCGAATGCGAAGGGGTCGATTGTTTCGGCCCTCAAGTGGGGACTCTAAGATTAGCCCCTGAGTAGTGAAGGGCAGACGAGTCGGCTGCGCTTCACTGCCAAAACATAGTTAGTGAAACAAGATAATGCATAAAAACTTAGCTGATTTTATTATGCGTAGAAACGACGTAAGTTCTCGATGTTCTAGGCATGGGCAAGCTCTCTGCCACCCTCGGTCGCTAACTTGTACGCGTCGGGCCTTAAGACTTGCTTGATTACATAAGGACCCTCCCATAGGGGTGATAGCTTGTGGTTGTCGGTCTTGTCTTACACTCTCTTGAGCACAAGATCACCGACGTTGAAGACCCGACCCTTGACACGCCGAGCGTGTAGTCGTCGCAGACTCTGCTGATACTTGGCCAACCATAGAATGGTGACGTCACGTGCTTCATCCAGCTGATCCAAGGCATCCTGCCGTGCTGCTTCTGACCTTTCTTCGTCGTGGGCTCGGATCTCGGGGAGTCGTAGTCGAGGTCGGTCGGCGGCACAGCTTTCGCTCCGAAGGTCATGAAGAAGGCAGTGAACCCCATAGATCTGTTGGGGGTCGTTCGTAAGCGCCACAACACAGACGGGAGTTCCTTGACCCACCGCCTGGCCGCTAGCTTGATGGAGTCGTAGATCTGAGCCTTCAATCCTTGTAGCACCATCCCATTGGCACGCTCGACCTGACCGTTAGTCCTCGGATGGGTGACGGAGGTGAAGTCGAGCCGAATGTGGTACTCCTCGCAAAATTCTTGGAAGATGTGACCGGTAAACAGCGTACTGTTGTTGGTGATGATGGAGTGTGGCACTCCAAAGTGACAGATGATGTTGCGGATAAACTCGACGGCCTAGGCAGAGCTAATGTAGAGGGTCGGCTTCGCCCCGATCCACTTGGTGATCTTGTCGACGGTGACGAAGAGGTGGGTGAAGCCCTCGGGTGCTGGTCGGAAAGGCCCGAGGACATCAAGTCTCCAGACCGCAAAGGGCCATGTGATCGGAATCTTTTGGTGCTCCTGGGCCTGTAGATGCATCTGTCGGGCGTAGAACTAACAGCTTCTGCAAGAGTGAACGAGTTTCTCGGCGTCGGAGACCGCCGTGGGCCAATAAAACCCTTGGCGGAAAACTTTCGCGACCAAAGTCCTCAGAGCGGTGTGATGCTCGCAAATGCCTGAGTGAATGTCGTCGAGGAGATGGAGAAACTCCGCCTGAGGGATGCAGCATTGGATAACGCCACTGGGACTTCGCTTGTAGAGTTCATCATCGATGATGACATAGGCTTTGGCTCGCCGTGAGATCCGTCGGGCCTCGTTGGTGTCAGTTGGAAGCGTGCCGTCTTGTAAAAAGGCGTAGATGTCCTGAGACCAGTCGGGGATGATGGCCATATTCTCCACCTCAGGGGTCGAAGCTTGCTTGCCAACTGCCACCTCGATCTAGGGGTCGGCGACATCATCTTTGAGCTTGATCGTTGGCTTGGAGAGGACTTCGAGGAAGACGTCGTCGGGGATCGGATCCCACCTCAAGGCCATCCAGGCGAGGGTGTCGGCCGCTTCGTTGTCGCGGCGTAGAATGTGATGGAGCTCGAGCCCGTCGAACTTGTCTTCGAGCTTGTGAACTTCCCAGCAGTAAGCCTCCATCTTGGGATCTCGACAGCTTGATATTTTCATGACTTCGTTTACGACGAGCTCGGAGTCGCCCTTAATGTAAAGCCGTCGGACGCCGAGGGTGATGGCCATTCGAAAGCCATGTAGCAAGGCTTCGTACTCGGCGACGTTGTTGGAGGCAGGGAAATGGATCTGCAGTACGTACCGAAACTTGTCTCTCACGGGAGAGATGAGGATGACGCCAGCCCCCGAGCCCTTCAGCCGGCAAGAGCCATCGAAGAACATAGTCTAGTGCACGAGGTCGGCGGGATCTGGTGGTTCTTGTGCCTCGGTCCACTCGACGATGAAGTCGGTGAGGGTCTAAGACTTGATGGCTTGCTGAGGCACGTAGGTGATGTCGTGGCCCACGAGCCGTAGCCCAAGAGCTCCATAGCCCACTTGGCGATGCGCCCGACCACGTCTTTGCCGTTGATGATCTCCCTGAGAGGGAAGCTCGTCACCACTCGGATGGAGTGGCTATCGAAGTAGTGGCGAAGTTTGTGGCTGGTGATGAGGATCGCGTAGAGTAGCTTCTCCATTTGGGTATACCGGGACTTGCGTCGGCGAGCACCTCGCTGATAAAGTAGATGGGCCGCTGGACCTTCAAGGCCCGACCCTCCTCCAGTTGCTCGACGACGAGGACAGTGCTGACGACCTTAGTGGTTGAGGAAATATAGAGGAGTAGTGGCTCACCAGGGGTCGGTAAGGTTAAGACTGGCGGATAAGATAACATAGTCTTCAGTTGCTCAGAGGCTTCCTGGGCCTCGGCGGTCCAGGTGAAGCGGTTGGACTTTCGAAGAAGCCGGAAAAAAGGCATAGCCTTCTCACAAATCGGGAGATGAAACGGTTGAGGGACGCCAGGCACCCAGTGAGCTTCTGGACACCCTTGACGTTGTTGATGGGCCCGAGGTTGCGGATGGCGGCGATCTTCTCGAGATTGGCTTCGATGCCGCGCTCGGAGATGACAAACCCAAGGAGCTTGCCGGTGGGGATGCCAAAGACGCACTTCTCGGGGTTGAGCTCGATGCGGAACTTTCAGAGGTTGACAAAGGTTTCCTCCAGGTCTTCAATGAGACCGGCCGCTTGCCGAGTGTTGACGATAATGTCGTCAACTTAGACCTCCAGATTCTGACCCAGCTGGTCGTGGAAGCACTTCTGCATGCATTGCTGATACGTGGCGTCGGCATTCTTGAGGCCCAAGGGCATGGTGACATAGCAGAACGAGCCGAAGGGCGTAATGAAGGACGTAGCCGGCTGGTCGGAGCCGCGCATGAATATCTGATGGTACTCGAAGTACGCATCAAGAAAGCTAAGAGTCTCGCAGCCGACGGTGGAATCGACCACCTGATATATGCGCGGCAAAGAAAACAGATCCTTTGGGCATGCTTTTGTTGAGACTCGTGTAATCAACGCACATTCTCCATTTTCTATTCTTCTTCTTCACCATTACAGGGTTAGCCAGACACTCAGGGTGGTAGACCTTTTTGATGAACATAGCATCAAGCAGCTTGGCGATCTCCTCCCCAATGGCGCGGTGCTTCTCGTCGTCGTAGCGTCGGAGTCATTGCTTCACCGGTCGGGAGCCGGGAATGATGTTTAGAGAGTGCTCGGCGACGTCCTCGAGATGCTTGACATATCAGATGGTGCCCAGGCGAAGACATCTCGATTTCAGACGAGAAAGTCGACGAGCGCGCTTTCCTATTTGCCGAAAAGCACTGTCTCGATCCTGGCCTTCTTGGTCAGGTCGGTGCTGTCGAGGAGGATCTCCTTGGAGTCGTTGACCGGCTCGAAGGACGTAGAGGTTCAAGGCTTGGAGTCGAGAGTTGCGATCAACACCTGGGACTTGTGGATCTCTTCCAGTTGAGCTGACCCTACGAGGGCGACGGCCGGCTCATAGCTTGTAGGCAGGAGCGTGCTTGAAGTGGGATGTGACGGTGACAACCCCCTTGGGGCCTGACATCTTGAGCTTGAGGTAGACGTAGCTGGGAACAGCCATGAACTTGGCGTAGGCGGGTCCGCCGAGGAGGTGTGGTAGACACCGAAGAAGTCGACCACTTCGAAGGTGAGCTTCTCCGTCCTGAAGTTGTCGCGGTCTTCGAAGGTGACCGGTAGGGTGATCCGACCCAGGGGTACCGCGCTACCCCGGAGGATGACGCCATGAAATGGAACGTTCCTTGGACGAAGGTCAGACTACAAGAGCTTCATGGCCTCGAAGGTGTTGATGTAGAAGATGTTGAGGACGCTTCCACCATACATGAAGACCTTGGTCAGACGCCTGATGCCGATGATCGAATCGAGCACCAGGGGCAGGCGCCCCAGCTGAGGCACATAGTCGGGGTGGTCGAACCTGTCGAAGGTAATCGGGGCCACCGACCACTTGAGGTAGTGGGCACAGCAGGGTCGGTGAGATTGACCTCCCGCCACGTCTACTTCTGGTGACGCCGTGACTCGTAAGCCACCGACCCGTTGAGGATCATCAGGCAGTCGAAAGGCGTTGTCGGCGTTGCCCTTTGCCTCCTTCACAGTAGGGTCGGGATTTTTGAGTCTGACGGGAGTAGGGTCGGAAATGACCCCTGTAGCAAGCTCGTATGAGGTGGCAGTCTCGCAAGGTGTGCTTGACGGGGGTCGCATGGTTGATGCAGATCTTGTCGAGCATATTTTTGAAATGGCTGTTGCGGTCGACCGGCTTCTTTGCTTGGGGTCAAGGCGGCCGCTCGGTGACGCCCACGAACTACTCGTCATGCCCGTGGTTCTTCTGCTTCTTACTGCTTGAGCCGCCCCGACCTCGACCGTCCCTGTGGTCGATGCGTCGATCGGAGCGGTTGTCGTTCTTGCGGTCGGCCTTAGACTTCTCCTTGTCCTTGGTCCGATCCCGATCGATGTTGGCTTGGACAGCCTCCTCCCCGGTGGCGAAGGTGGTGGCGATATCGAAAAGGGCGCGCGTCGTCTAAGGGTTTTTACTCCTCAGCTTCTGGACGAGCGTCTTGGATGTTGTGCCACAGGTAAAGGCGTTGATGACGTCAGCGTCGCTCACGTCGGGCAGCTCGTTTCGCTTGCGCGAAAAGCACTGGATGTAGTCGCGGAGCGATTCGCTGGGGTTCTGCTTGCAGTTGTTCAGATCCCAAGAGTTACCCGGGCGGATGTAGGTCCCCTAGAAGTTGCTGACGAAGGCGTGACGTAGGTCGGCCAAGTCGCGGATGCTGTCCCTGGGAAGGTGCTCGAGCTATCCCCTGGCCGAGTCGGATAGGAAGAGTGGCAGGTACTGGATGGTGAACAGGTCATCGACGCCACCAGCTCTGGACGCTGGATGATAATCTTCGAGCTAGTGGGTAGGGTTAGTCTCACCAGTGTATCGGACGATGTTGGTTAGAGCGCGAACCTTCTATGGAAAAGGCGTTCTCCAGATGTGGGACCTGAACGCTCGGGGCCCGACCTCATCAGGACTGAGGCTCTGGATGTGGTGGTAGCTACGCCGACGGTGGCAACGGTCGAGAGACTGCTCCCACCTAGACTTGGCGTAGCGGTCGCTCCTGGCTTGCTTTCGCACGTCGATCGTGTGACAAGCGTCACGGTGCTCCCCGAGGCGCTGGTGAACGTTGCTAGCCGAGGGTAAGAATCGCGCGCCTCAATCCGACTGCGGCGGCTGTCACGGGCCGGACTCCGACGATCGGCGCTCGGCCGATGGGAGCTGTGCGCCTCGGAGTGCTGATGAAGCGAGGGTTCAGGTTGTTGAAGCGCGCCGTCGAGGTAGACGTGTAGACGATCGTAGGTTTTCTTGAGCATGGGGTTGTCGGGCGTGGCAGACTCGTAGAGGACATAAGCCGTCGCCATCATATTCTCGTATGGCGTGTCGAAGGCGGGCGTGTCATCGTCCATTGTGTACTGATAAGTGGATCGAGACCGGGACCGGGCTCGGGCTCGGGCGCCACCGCTCGTCGCATCAGCACCCTTACCCTGACCATCGCCCCCGGCCGCAAGCTTGCACCGAAGAGCGTCTTCCACGACAGAAAGAACGCGACGATGTGGAGAAGAGTCATCGTCAAGAGCCTTCCCTGGGTATCGACCTCCGCGGCCTTGTTAGGCAGTAGCGTGAAGCACTCACAGGACGGGTCATGGCCCAACACATCATGAGGTAGATGACGAGGTGAACGACGGCGAAGCGAACGACGCCGAAGCGAACGCCGCTTGCGCGGGGTTTGAAGGTGAAGATCGTCGCCATTGTTGACAACGAAATCCAGACTTTCAAAGCGGAAGGTCTAGCCAGCAGCGAAAGTGGGAATGTTACACGATCAACCATCACGAGCGATGGCAACCGCAAAACTCTCGAAAAATAGACGAGAGATCGAGGACTCTCCCACCAAAGCGAAAATCGAAACCACCGAAAAGCGAAGCGAAAACGCACCACCAAAACCCCCTTTCTAGTGCGCTAACTGTCGATGTTCTAACCATCGACACAGTAAAATTTATGTAATCGAGGGGAGTATTCGTGCGCTCTTCGTATTCGAGTGGCCTAGTCTACGAAAGACTCAAAGATTAACCTATTTCAGGCCGTCGAGAGGCGTAATACCCTACGTCCAAGAACGAGAGAGATCAAATCGTATAAACTCGAGAACACGAGTACAATGCGGAAGGGTTTTGGCTTGATCCAAAAACCTTAGCTCGCGTGGGTGTATGTGGTTACAGTGGAGTGGCTTGAATACCACTTGCTAACTTCACTTCACTTCGCTTGTTCTTCTTTTCTTGTCTTTTCTCTTCTCTTGTTCGTCTGATGCCTCATGGTGCCTTTTTATAAGGGTCGGACTAAGGGCACCAACTTGGCGCCTACGAAACCTGCTGGCCCTCTGCCAGGTGAGGCCTTGGTCTTCGCCTAAGTTGGTCGCCTGGTGCCCGCTGGCGCCGGTGCAGTTGACCGGTGTCCTTCGTACGTCCTTTGTCCAGTCGTAGAGGACAAGGACACTTTTCCATCTTACTTTACCGATCACTTGACTGCTTTACAAATTTCTATAACACTCTCGACAAGGTTGCTTTACCTTTTTCTGTATTGACAGGAATCTCTGCGGTTGTCAGCGATTGGTTGCTAAGACGGTGCCCGACCTTTAAAAGTCGGGTCAAAACGTTGGCTTCTAGCCGTTGACAGGCTGAATCTTGTTTTTGTGTAGCTTTGGCCTTTCATCGGTCGAGCTTAAACGCGTGTGCGGTTTTAACCCCTGAGGTCGGAACGTTCTTAGCGAGAGGTGATCCTTCATGTGCCGTAGATAGGTCGTAGACCCTAATTTGTAGATAAGCATTTACATAGAGATCAAATTCGTAAGTACCCGGTTATACTATCCTCAACAAAAAATAAAAGTGGAATTCCACCTGTTGAAATTTACAGGATTGAAAATTCCAATTCCATGAGCTGCCAAACATGTTAGGTTCTAGAATTTGATTCAATTCAACTCAATTCTAAAGAGCCAAACAAGCCCTAAGAAAAAAAAATACATCTCTCTCAGGTCCCTTTCACGAGCCTATTAGTAGCGTTATTCTACATTTCGAAGGGTGTCAAATTCAATATTAAAAAAAAAGAACTAAAGAGAAGAAGAGCGGTTGCAGCGGTGCACTCCTCTGTTTCCCTCTTGCCGTCAGAAGCGAGCGAACCACGCGACGGCGTCCGCGCCGGCGCGGCGCGCTTCGGCTTCGTCCTGCTCCGCTGGCCCATCGCGGCAGAGCGGGCAGGAGATGCTGGACCGGTCGAACCAGCCGTCGAGGCAGGCGGCGTGGAAGGCGTGCCGGCAGGCGAGCTTGCGCACGCGGTCGCCCTCCGTGATCGCCGACAGGCACACCGTGCAGTCGCCGCCAGCCGTGGCGGTGGTGCTGGCGGTGGAGACGCGGGACGCGGCGAGGTAGTCCGCGAGCGCCACGAGCGAGGAGAGGCCGGAGAATCGGACAGAGGCGGCGTCGGCGGCGTCGGCGCGGCCGGCGCCGGGAGACGACGAGGAGGAGGAGGAGGAGAAGAGAGAGGCGAGCGCGGACGCGACGGACGCAAGAAGGAGGAGCGGCAGCGGCGCCGCGCGGGAGACGTCGTGGAAGCCGCTCGAGAGGCCCATTGCGCACGCGCGTCTCTGGCGTAATTTGCTTGCGTCAGCTGGTAAGCGCTCTGGACCTGGACGGCTGGACGGCGACTTGCGACTTGCGACCGCGCGAGCTAGATTGCCATGAGAAGTGGGGATGATGCGCAAGAATGGGTGCTATTTTATGCACTCGCTGACGAGTGATAAGATGCACGACGACGACGACGGCGACTGGAGATTGCGGGATGCGGAGCTAACCACCAAACACTTCTAGGTGTTTCTCGTGTGAAGAATGAATGCTAAATCATTGGACGTCATGTCTCTGAAAATTAAATTTGTCGCTAGCTCTTTCTTCTCGAAACGTCGTTAGCTCTTTCAAGAACCGCACGCGTACCTTCGACATGTTACATGTTCCAAAAACGTTACGAGGTAAAGTAAATTTAACAAAACTATAACTATTTTAGCGATTCACTACGCCCTCTCACATCTTTCCGACACATTAAGATTTGACAAACAACACATTTACCGATAAATAAACTGTTGTTGAGTTCTTTGCCGACAGATTGAAAATAGTCGCGTTCGAAGCCGTCGAACATATTTCTAGAAAAATATAGATTAAACTACTACCTCTGTCACTAAATTTTTGTCACTTTTAACTTTTAAATAATATATTTGACCATTTATCTTATTCAATTTTTTTTACAAATATAAAAACAAAATAATCATATTTTAAAAAAAACTCTTATGATAAAACTAACCACAACAAAACTAATGATATTCTTACAAATTTTTAAGTAAAACGGAGAGTCAAACATGAAAGCTAAAAGTCAAAAGTGTTAAGAATTTAAGAACTACGTGCTCCTACTTTGTATTAATATGTTATAAAATTACAGATTTATATCAATTTATTACAAAACTACTGATTTTATATTTTATTTATCACAAAACTATAAATTTTATACAATGGCTTTGAAATTTACTGTAACAATTATATAGTTTTCTCAAACTATTGTTTAATTCTGTAATTTTAATTTTATGATAACATTGATAAAAATAATTTGGGAAGCTACGTAGTACGGCTCAACGGTCTCGCTGATTCCGAGGAGATCCTCGTCGCACGGAACAAAATCTCAGAGAAAGGCACAGCGCAACGGGGCACATGGAACACACAGGGTCGACAGCTATTTCCGGTGATGCCGACTCGAGCTAGCAGCAGCTCTCTCGCGAGCGAGCACACATGGAAGCTATAAAAAAATTACTATTAGAACCAGGTTCTTACTATTGTGGTTATGCATCTAGTAAGGTGCTGGTTCTTTGTAGATTCTATGCTATAAAAACGAGTAAAATGGTTAGAATGAGAATATTTTTTATCAATGGTTTCCACCTATAGATGCAGCTGCTGATTTTATACATTGAGCACGTATAGATAACTAAAATCACGTTACTGTGAGTTTCACATTAGAACTAAGGTTGGTGCTATACATTAGACATACCCTTCCCCTCGCGTCGTCAGAAAAATACTGCCGTATGAGGTAATCAACCTCGATTGGTGGACCACAGGCGCCGGCGGAAAATTGCGGCTGCTAGCGGACGCCCCGTGCCGGGGAGGCTGGCAAATGGGCCCCCTGCTGTTGCACGTCGGGGTGCGGGGGCGCCGTTGGATGCGGCCGGCGGATGGCGGAGGCTGCGTCCGCAGCTGCGGACGTCAGCTAAAAATCCGCGCATCCGGCGCCGGCCGACGAGAGGCGGTCACGTCCGCGCCGTCTGTAGAAGCTGCGGCACCCATCTATCCCCGCTGCTGGTATTGAGTTTTGAATAAAGATCAGCGGCGGCGTCGCCTGGTGGCCACACACTGACTGGTTGTTTGTGGTGAGGCCGTTAACAATGCGTCGTTCGCCAGTGCCTTTCGGCGTCGAGCTGCTTGCGTCGTGAGTAGGTAGAATCTTGGAGGCGATCTTGACGGCAAATTTTTAACTTTGCTTAGTTATTGTACTAGGCCAAACAGACGGACACTTCGGCGCCATATATCAATCGAAAAATTGATGCTAGCGTTTTGTCCTAGTGTAAGTTTTTTCTTTAGAAACTACGTTTTATTTCATATATTCATAGAAACGGCAACAATGGAAACTTTACATGGGCATCTCAGAGTGAGAGAGTAAGAGAGAGAGAAATCACATCCATATCTGAGTCTCACAATGGACCAACACATCTTTAAAGAGCCACGGAGGTTGCAACTTGAAGCTAATTCCCTATTCAACAAAGAAGCTTTATTTTTCTAAAGCCTCCACCTCAATATGCTGTTGAAGCGATGATGCACCGGCCCCATTGGATAGCCAAAGGCATCTCATCATCGAAAATTAGGATCTGACGCTACACCATCACAGGCAACTCCAAATCAACAGATGACAGAGAAACCCAAAAGAGAAAATAAGCTGTAATCTGATATCTCAAAGCTATAGGATACAAATCTCAACAGGAAAGCTATCAGGGATGGAGCTTATTTACTCCAAAACTACTAGGGAAAGGAGTACCGAGTAGGAAATCAAATTTCCCCTTCCCCACCGGTGCCTAAGGGCGGTTGGCGGCGAAGAGAATCGGCGAGATCGGCGAAGTAAAACAAGATCGCCTCCGTCACGTCTCTCCACTGGATCGAGCTGGAAGGTCCAGTCCTATTGTACAAGTTGCCGAGTAAATTACTTATTTCTCTTATCCTAGGAATTTATCATTTATTTGTCCTCAATAAAGTCTCAATGCTGCGCATATCCATGTTTTAGAACTCAATCTCTTTTATACGCTTTTCCGTGAGTTACGTCACACTTAACGGTATCATATTTGTTTAAATGCCCAAAATAACCCACCAGCATCACTGGATTTAAAGACAAAAAAAAAATGAAATTTATAGGTCACCAAAAAATACAAATTTTCAGAAATTTTGTAAATTTTGACTTTTTTTATTCTTAAAATAATTGCATGATTCGGCAGCCACAATGACTTCTCCATTACACTGCAAAAGCACTAGTAGCTTATGATAATCATGTGTAAATGTTCATTGTCATAAATATTGTGTTCAAATATTATTCATAATATTTATGACTCTAATTAATTAATTAATAATCTAAAAAATAATTCTTGTTCATTTTATTTAATTTTTGGGGCAAATAAATTATATCACTTTGAGGGTAAAATGCCCGTACAGTATAAAGATAATATCACTAACGGAAAAATATATAAAAAGGATACAAATTTGAGTTTTAATATTGTGGGAAAGTTGGTTTCGACCAGGACAGATAAAGGATAAATTCCTAGGACGAGGTAAATAAGGAATTTACTCAAAGTTGCTGACCGCTTTCTGTTCTGGACCCAAACTGTCATGACCAAGAAAACGCTATGCTGGCCCTCGTAGACCATGAACTCCACGCCTCTTGGGCCAAGATCGTTTACTCCATAGTGCAAACAACCGCATGAATTAATCACATTGTATATCAAAGAGAGAAGATGCACTATCTTGTTGCTAAGCCCATTCAGCAAAAGTCCGTGCATTCAAGTACACAACTATGTCCCGGCATGACCACTCATCCGCTTTGACGCCTTTGTCCATGACGATGTCGAACTAGCCAAATCCAACAGAGCTCCACAGCGCAATTTATTTCAGTTTATACCATTTCCGCCATACTCCCTCCATTCTAATATTATTATTACTGGTTAGTTGTTGTTTGACGTCGCCGTTACTTCTACATTCAACTTTGATTATTCGTCTTATTCAAAAAACTGTTCGAACCTGTAAAATTTTAAGTTGTGACTCATAACTGTAATAATAAATCAAATTTTAATAAATTATATAAAAAAATTTAAAATTTTTTAAATAAGACGAATGATCAAAGTTGAATGTAAAAATCAACATCAACATGAGTTAATAAACGGAGGGAGTATATACTTAGGAAGGCCAAACCTAAAATAACTGTTCATGTTTTTCAGCCAAGCCGTAAGCCAGACACAAATCACGTCTAAAGCACAATCACATTCTTTTTAGCACAGCCTTGTGTTATTCTAGAACTAATAAATAAGTACTTGCAAGCAGGCCATGTAGGATTAAGGGTAGTTAACCAACAATGTGATATGATCCCAGGCGATCAACTGCTATAGAACAACTTAATTCAGTACAACTAAGTAAAAACTACTAACATGGAAGTCAACTGCGCCTCCCAACTCAAATTGTGGCTGTGGAAGGATGATCAGAGGAGGGATGGTTATAAAATGGTGGCATATGTTATACAACAAAAAGGACTTAGGAAATTCTGTAGTTTTTCAATGAGCCTATATAAATATATCAGAATGAATTGTGTTCCATCCAGATGGAATGACCAGCAACTTTACAAACTAAGGACAACGAACGGTAAAAAAAAAAACAAATAGAAGACGGTATCGAAGAATCTCCAACACCGTAACCCAGGAAACCAACCAATCCGAAGCTTAATTAATTTACGGGTTGAGGCTATCCAACGCCTCCAAAAGGATAGGCCTGACTCTCCTGCAGTCCAACTTGACATTCTGCTTGTCCATGAAGGTCGGCCTGATGAAGTCAAACCCGCGCTTGTGGAACGAGATGGGGTTCCTGAAGATGAAGATCTCGTGGTCCCTTGGGTACTGATCCGTGAGGCTGCTCTCGTCGATGCTGATACTGTGCAGACGAGGAGATGAGAGGAGGCCGGGCGGGTGTCGGGGAAATCGACGAGGCTCACGAGTAAGGGCATGTATAACCCACAAACGGGAGTCGTCTGTAAGAAGTAGAAATCTAACATAGAGACAGCTATAAAGACAGATTGTACAATGGTGTGTCTATTTTATTATTAGTAAGCTATTTAATGCTTTATGTACAATCAAGATTAAACATGAATACTATTTTGTGTACCACTGTGTTGCCATTTGACAAAAAAAAAATCCATCCATGAATTAATGTTGTCAGATTTCAAAAATTACAAAATTGCACTACTGAAAATTATAAAATTTTAAATAGATGCAGCTGCTTCCCTGACACTTCGCCAAACCTTACATCCACGTAGCTTAATTTTGATTGTGTACATGCTTAACAGGCTAAGATAAATACTATCATTTGGACATGCAAAAGTCTCCCTAACAGAAGTCGTGGATTCAGATCACACTAACCAAATCAGCATAAAGAGAGGGATGGAACACAGATAGAGAAAAATCCAGGATATAATCTGATTACTACAGTTCATACTAACCAAAATCAATTCACAGTCACCCAGATATAAGTAACAAAACAGGCAACAATTTGATTGAGCCAAATGCAATGCTACTTGCCGTTCACGATGCTGCTGTTGCATTCTGTTTATTTCAGAAGACGCCCACCCTCAATCCAGCACTTGCTCGAAGCTGCATCTCATTATTTGGCAACTTGCTTTAGAGTTTAGACCCATGCCATCAAGCTTCCAATTGAAGCTGTGTACAAGAAGATTGAAAGCTAACCGCAGACTGAGCGCAGCAGTTCCAATCACAAAGGACGGAGCTTGAAACATGTGGATGAACCATCAGACATCTTGTCAATGTTTCATCCGGCAACCTGTAAATTGAACTAACACATGGGAGAAATACTCCATGGTTTTGTAGTAAAGTGATAAACCTGTAATCAGGACTCTAATGCTTCACGCACCTCTGAAAGTAGAAAAGAACTTCTCAGAAATCACAACCGATTCCAGAAGAAGGAAGAAATACAACCTTACGAGTATCTCACAGCTGTCTCTACCAGATCTGTAGAAAGGCAACCCGCCTACTATTCAGCAAATCCACAGATATGCATGAAAAATGCCACCTTCGCCAGGCGCCAGATCCACAGGTTCATCTGGTCTGCGCCCCTAGCCGCGCCCGCCGCGGAGAGATCCTCCACGTCAGTCGTCCCTCTCGCTCTTGGCCGCCACAGCTGCCTTCTTGTCCTTGGCGAGTCATCGTCTAGGAACTCGTCTGCTGCGACCTTGCCCAGAGCACCGGTGGTGGGGTGCGCCACCACGCACGACGCCGCTTCCGCGATCAAGGTAGCAGCCCGCCGCAACCTCCCCCAACGCCGGGCCGCTACCACGACCCACGGCAGCGGGGTGCCGTCGAGCCGCTCCTCTATCTGATGGTGTAGACCGCGACCGCGACCGCGCGGGATGAATTTGGCGCGCAGAACGGCTTTGGCGCGTGAGATCCATTCCTTCGATTTCGCGCCTCCGAGCACGGGCCGCTCCGCGTCGCCTCGCGAGGCGACGGGAACGCTGTCTACAAGCCGGAGAAGGACTTCTTTGCAAAATAACGTGCGACGCAGACGGCAAAAAGACGACCGTTGTACATGCCCTAAGCAAGCGAGCAAGAAGCAGTCAGCTCTGTTTGCGTTGCGCGTCTGGCCGGCCCCCTACTCTCGTGACTGGAGGCAGAGGGAGGGGAGAAGCGGGTGGGGATGGTGGCTCGCTGGGTGGACCGACCGTGACAGTGATACGAGCCCTGGCTCTGGCTAGCGGGTTGGCTTTGCTGCTCGTTTTTTTTTATCAGATTTTCCTTTGCTCTGATACTCGATCGGTTCGAAAATAATTATTATTTAGAATTTAAGTTTTATTTGTGAATAATTATCATTTACACTTTCTAATAGTACACCTTTATTTCTACTATATTTCTATCTTTTCTATATTTTTATGGACTACATCTTTTCATTTTTACATAATTTACTCTTTATAATTTTAAAATATTAACACCGTTGACTTCTAACATTAACTTTGACTATTTATTTTATTTAAAAAATAATTATAATATACTTTATTATAAGTGATTTTGAAATACAATTACTAATTATAATCAACAGTATTAATATTTTAAAATTGGAGGTAGTATATGTTAAAGTCCATTGTTGCTTGTACCCTTTGTGGAAGCGGTCGCAATTGGAACTTACCATTTAACACAGGATAATACTCCATCCATTTCAAAATAAGTGATGTTTTTTACCTTTTAAATCGTTGTTTGATGATTCATTTTATTTAAAAAAATTACAAAAATGTAAAAATGAACAAATCAAACATAAAGTACTTGTAATAATAAATTAGTTCACAATAAAATAAATAATTTTTTAAAAACTTTTTGAATAAGACGAATGGTCAAAAGAAGTTTAAAAATCTAAAACGACATTTATTTTGAGACGGAAGGAGTACTACAAATGCAATTGATGACAGCATTACAGCAAGGTGGACAGTAAACGAATACTTACATACTAATAGGACAGTGGAAAACAGTGAATTGGGGGGGGGGGGGGGTTGCAGTTCCCTTCTCCATCCAAATATTACTATAGGGTAACTGGAATTTATGTACTCTTCGGGGTAATTTGACTTGGTCGATGTAGGAGTGTCAGGTCAATTGAAAGTTCAACATCATTAAAACACACAAGTTTCTAATGATAATAAATAGTAGCAAATGATCAGGATGCTGAACAATACTCAGGTCTGGTTTGGAATGGATTTTTTTATTCCTGTGTTTTTTGTTATGAAATTGAATTGATTTTGTGAAATTTCTGTAAAATTTATACGTTCCAAACGACGATCCTCAACATGCCTTTGCCTCGTTCGGATGAAAATAGCAAACAACAGATCCTTCAGTACCTTTCACCACTGAATGGGTACCCGGGACTAGTCTTGATGATTTACAGTTACCTAAATAGAATTCACCATGCGCCTAAAAGGTCCAGAGATGGTGGAAGGTTGTGTCTGTGGCCATGGGTGGAAAGTTGTGGGTGTGGCAGCGCATGGTGAAGGGAGGACGCAAGGGTCAGACTCCGGTCACACTCCGGTCAGCAAGTTCTAGCAAATTTTAGTTGAATCAAAAGACTAAAATATGATATAGCAAGAAGATCTAAGCAGTTAAACAATCTACAAACAAGTTAGCAAGTAGATCGAAACAAATCTATACAAATGAACAATAAGAACAATATAAACATGCAAGAGAGAAATAAGCACAAAAGAGACACGAGATTTTTCACCGAAGTTCGAGTCCACGAAGGAACTCTACGTCTTCATTGAGAGGTTCACAAAGAACCAGATCTCACTCGATCCTTTCTCTCACTCAACCAACCACAAAGGTGAAGTTGAGCTTTTCACTAGCAATTCCCTTTTGGAAAGGTGAACAAACTTCTCGGAGCATTACCACACACGTTGTGAGCTCTCGGGCACGCCTAGCCGTCTAGCAGCAAAACCTTTAAGAGTAACAAACTCAAACTGAAGCTCGACAGTGCCACAAATGCTCAATAGGAGTGGATGAACTTCTCTCACAATCCTAGCTTAAATCTTACATGCTCAGGCCTTGGAAGGGAGTGGAAGAGTGTATTTGGAGCTCAAGAGTGTTTCTTTCAAGTGTGAGTCGCCTGCCCTCTCAAATGAGGCTGAGCGAGTATAAATACCCGTGCTCCAAAAAGTAGCCGTTGGACTGGAATCAGACTGACCGGACACTCTGGCACTTTGACGGTCACTCCAGCAAGCCCTCTCGAGTTTGCGAAGCAGTGACCACCGGAGTCTCCGGCACTGTGCCGGACACTCCGGTGAGCCCTCTCGGTTGCGGGCTGCTAGGCCACCGGAGTCTCCGGCACTTTGTCGGACACTCTGGTGAGCCTTCTCGGATTAAGGCTGAATGCTTTACCAGAGACTGCGGTATTGTGCCAGATACTCCAGTATAGAGTCTCGGGATAGGTATAAGTTTGAGCATTTTGACACTTTTAAGACCTCAATTTGAGTCTCCTTGATAGTACGGCATATCTAGACTCAAGAAAAGATAAAAACTAGTGTTCTTCAATGAGAATAGGCTTCATAACTTGATCCAAGAAAATTGGAGGTCTTCCTTTTCCTTTGACTTTATTTTGTTCTTTTTGAATCTTTCGCGCTGTCAATACACTTAACAAAGGTTGTTAGTTCTTTAAATGATTCGTCGTCATCCACCAAAACCCACTAGAGGGCATAGATGCACTTTCAATCTCTCTCTTTTTGGTGATTAATGACAACCCATTCAAAGCTTCAAAAAGAGATATAATCATCGATTTTGAATGCTTGTGATATAGGTAGCTCCCTCTAAATGTGTGCATGGACTTAAATTTCTCGTTTTGGCTTTAACATTCCAAAATGAATATATTTGAAGAAAAATTGTGAGAGCTCTCCCTATATCCAAGCATCCGTGGGGTGTAACATGTGAGTGGACACAATAAATGTAATGTAAATGATAATAATATACACACAACAAGTACAAAAAGATCAAAAAAAATATTCCATCATTACACCACCACATAGCATAAGCATAATAATAGATAGGAACAATAATAACCAAATTTCACAAATTAAATTTATTACAAGCCAAGCCACAAATAATCTTACACTAACAATCACACGAGTCTCATATGTCCACCATACATAACATAAGCCAAGTATAGATGATAGAGTTCTTCTCCCTCTTTGGCATCTCATCACCAAAAAGGAGAAAAGAATGTAAAGTGGTAAGCTCATGGAGTGGCGTTGCTATCCTCATCACCATCATCATCTTCACCTTCTTCCCCTTTGCTTTCTCTCTCGGCAGCTGCAACTTCTTCACTCTCTTCTCCACCTCCTTGATCATGCTCTTGAGCCAAGTGTTGAGCATAAGCAAGAGGATCCCAAGGGTTGTTAAAGATTGAGGTGAAGGGAAGTCTGGATACTCACGGAGTGGAGAAAGATTGATGTTGAGACGAGATGCAATTTTCGGTCGTCTTGCCCCTAGAGTTGCAAATTGCTCATGGGTCTCGCGGCGATGCTCTCTAATCTCGGCAGCGTTGTGAGTACAAACGCTAAAAACTGCCTTGAGAGCTCGTGCGATGAAGGATGATGAAGAAGACTTACGGTACTTATTCTTGAAAGCACCGTGGGAGGGATCAAGAGTAGAAGGATCATGTGTAGAAGGATCACATCGAGAGGAAGAGGGAGCTGCTGCATGAGAAGATGATTCAATGGATGTGCCGGTGGCCCGAATGCGGTATGGATTGTGTTTTATCTCACAATGAAGGCGACCACCGATCAGTGAGTGGATCATATACATGATATAAAGAGCATAGCTGCAGCTCCAGATCGATGTAGTAGAGGTGATGATGATCTACTAGAAGATGAAGTCAAAGATACTGAATCTCTCTCGAGTGGCATCAATGTCTTGCATCCAATAGAGCAAGTTCTTAGCCATCTGCATCACACTCGAGACATCCCAGAATGAGGGCATAAGGTGACACGGAATGGAGAGTTGAGTGACTTGAAGTCGGGCTTCATCCCATGCACCTTGCCAAGACTAACGGGCCCATACCTCTCATCATAGAGAAAGGCTATCTCCTCATCTAGAAGAACCCGCTCTGAATGAATCTTGTGCTTTCCCAAGTCCTCCGCATCAAACCCAAGATAAGCAGCAAACTGAGAGTAGGAGACTTGGTACTTGTTGCCCTCTAGCGCCCAATGGAGAATAGGTTCTTCTCCATCCCTGTCAATCCAAAGCGTTGTGTAGAATTGGGTTATGATCTCATCACTCCAATCTTGCTTGAGCCCCATGATGGCTTTGCAACTCTTCCGCTCACAAACATTAAGAATCTGATCAAAAGTAGCATCCTGGGCTGCACTCATGTAGCTCCTATCAATCCACTTCATTGGAACTATTCTGACCCTCTTGTCCATAATCACTGACTTGTACCAATTCAGGTGGAAAAGATTGTGAAATCTATAATTAGCACAGTCAGACTGTCTCTCAAGAGTATAAGGATCCGAATACCGCTTGGCAATGAAATCATGAGAGCCCTTGGTGTAGTTGATTGCTTCTTGGGAATCTCAAGGGGCTATCGGTTCCCAAACTTGGGCTTTGTCACAGTGTAATGAACCTTGTCACTCAAAGGACGGGGAGCAAAAGGATCTTGAAAAGCACTTCCTTGCCCACTAGCTATGCCCTTTGTAACAGCCTAGGCCCAAATACGGCTCATGCCCTACGCACACGCTACGTGGGCCACACTTGCACAGCAACCCACTTAAGCTTTCGTCCTCGCTTCGCATAAAAGAGTTAACCCGAGGTTACTATGCTTTAGATTCTTGGCTATTTAAGTTGGTCCATTCCTCTTTGAACTAGCAAGGTGGGACTAATCCCATGGTTTTCCTCGCCACAAGCCATAGGAGTTGGACTTCTTTCCCATGGGCCTCACACCCTTGCCCTTGCCATGACCGGTGCTTCTCCTTGATAGCATTATAGTACTAGGGGCAACCTCTCGAATGACATGACCTTGCACCCTTCTAGATCCGGGTTGCTTCTTAGAGGCCGCAACCTTCCGCTTGCGCTTGGGCCGCTCCTCTTCTTTTTCACTTTTAATTTCGGGATCATCTTGCGGTGGTGCTCTCCTTTCATGACCCATCTGTCAACAAAAGAGTAGAAGAACCACTAAGAACAATAACAAGATAGGACAAGGAGGTATGAAAGATTGCGCAAGAACACTGATACACCAGAGTCTCTGATAAAATGTCAGACAGTCCAGTCACCGAAGTATCTGGTAAAGTACCCGACACTCTGGTCCACAGGACCCTCCGGCATGTTGTCGAAAGCTCCGGTCCCTCGTGTTCTTGACAAGAATTAAAAAGACCTCTCTAACCATCCGAGGCATTGCAACTAAACTTTCGGCATCACATGGATACACCAAAAGGAGATGATTCACCAAAGGAGATCTCCTAGAATGGCCTAAGAAGAGAGATCGGGAAAGTGAGGTTTTTGAATCAAATACCTCATTTTTGCTTTGATCCGAATGAGAAATCGACGGGGAATGCAAGAGAAATCCTCAAGGAGTCTTGGATGTGAATCGCTTGCGAAGACTCGTCCCGATCCAAAGATTTTGAGGAGATGGCGATTTTGGGGTGAGAGGGGCGTTGGACGGGCTGGAGAACGAATGAAGTGTGAACCATTGAATGTGGGGCCTGTAGAGTTTAAATACCCCAGACCACCGGACACTTCGGCAAAGTGCCAGAGTCTCCGGCCACCGGAGTGTCTGACACAGTGCCGGAGTCTCCGGTAGGCCTTCTCGGGTTTGGCTACCAGAACCTGCGGACATTCCAGCAAAGTGTCGAACAGTTCAATAGAGCCTCTCTGGACAGGAAAAGATTTCTGGATAGAACTTTGGAATTTTGCAAAGATAAGCTTATATATTTAATAGACATATAAATAATTTGTCATATAGTTATCAGCAGCAATCAACAAACAAAGCAATGATCACTTTACAACAAAGTTGGTCCTAAGACCAAGAACAGTAAAATACTTTGAAAATCACACAACATTTTCATAAGTCTTTTTGTTTCACAAGCAAATAGAAAACAACAATAAGATGTGCATTACTTTAAGCCACATTTTGAGAATCTATGATATTAAGCTCACTCCTAAGCTCACAAAAGAGCTTCTCATCTAGAGGCTTGATGAAGATATCGGCCAATTGCTCTTTGGTGGGTACATGGAATATCTCTATATTCCCCTTTAGTGAATGATCTCTCAAAAAATAGTGTCGGATGTCTATATGATTTGTGCGGCTATGATCACAAGGATTATTAGCAATTTTAATGGCACTCTCATTGTCACATAAGAGAGGGACTTTGTTCTCAAAGTAAACGAAGTACTTAAGAGTTTGCCTCATCCATAGCAATTGGGCGCAACAGCTACCCGCAGCTATGTACTCGACTTCGACAGTGGATAGAGCAACGGAATATTGTTTCTTGGAAGACCATGATACATGGGATTTTCCCAAAAAATTGCAAGTCCCTGATGCGCTCTTCCTATCCACTTTGCATCCGGCATAATCCGCATCAAAATATCCAATGAGATTAAAAGTGGAACCCTTTGAATATCAAAGGCCTAGATTGGGTGTGTGAACTAAATATCGTAAGATTCTTTTGACGGCCCTTAAATGGCACTATTTTAGAGCAGCTTGAAATCTTGCACACATACACACACTAAGCATGATATCGGGCCTATATGCACAAAGGTAAAGCAAAGATCCAATCATAGAGCGATATACCTTTTGATCTACCGCTTTCCCACGGAAGTCAAGATCAAGATAGCCATTTGTCCTCATGGGGGTCTTGATAGGTTTGGAGTCCGCCATCTTGAACTTCTTGAGAATGCCATGGGTGTACTTGGTTTGACATATGAACATTACTTACTTGAGTTGTTTCACTTGAAAGCCGAGCAAGAACGTCAACTCTCCTATCATGAATATCTCAAACCTTTTTGTCATGATCTTGCTAAACTCATCACAAAAAAATTTGCTAGTAGAACTAAATATTATGTCGTCGACATATATTTGGCACACAAAAAAATCATTGTCAACCCTTTTTGTGAAGAGGGTGGAATCGATTTTTCCAATTGTAAAACCACTTTCAATGAGAAAATCTCTAAGGCATTCATACCATGCTCTAGGATCTTGCTTAGGCCCATAGAGTACCTTATGTAGTTTATATACGTCGTTAGTATACTCTTCATCTTCAAAGGCCGGTGGTTGCTCCACATACACCTTTTCCTTGATTGACCCATTGAGAAATGCACTTTTCACGTCCATTTGATATAGTTTGAAATCATGGTGAGTAGCATAAATAAGTAATATACAAATTGACTCATGCCTAGCTACGGGGGCAAAGGTTTCATCAAAATCCAAACCTTCAACTTGTGAATAACCTTTTGCCACAAGTCTTGCTTTGTTCCTTGTTACGACCCTATGCTTATCTTGTTTGTTGCGGAACACCCATTTGGTGCCCACAACATTTTGACTTGGCCACTCACCAAGGACCAGACTTCATTCCGTTTGAAGTTGTTCAACTCTTCTTCCATGGCTATCACCCAATTCGGATCACAAAGTGCGTCTTCTACCTTGAACGGTTCCAAAGAGCAAACAAAAGAGTAATGTTCACAAAAGGTATCGACTCGTGATCTAGTAGTTACCCCCTTTTCAAAATCACCAAAAATGTTGTCAATAGGGTGATCTCTTTGAACACCTTTGATGGACTCTTGTGTGTGGCACTTGAGGTCTTGGTTCATCTTGCTCTTTTTCATCATCTCCCCTTTGATCATTGCCTTTTTCTTCTTTTTGAGCTTCATCTTGTGTTGGAGGTGATGCTACATTGGTGGATGGATCATCTTGGACATCTTTTGGATCACGTGATCTCACATCACCAATTGCCATCCTTTTCAATGCATCACATGAAGCTTCTTCATCATCTAAAACATCAAGATCAACTTGCTCTACTTGAGAGCCGTTAGTCTCATCAAACACCGCATCACACGTGATTTCAACTAAACCAGAGTTTTTGTTAAAAACACGATAGGCATGAGAGTTTGAGTCATAACCAAGCAAGAAACCTTCATCCGCTTTTGGAGCAAACTTTGATGACTTGTGTTTCTTGTTGAGAATATAGCACTTGCTTCCAGAAACACGAAAGTAAGAGACATTAGGTTTGTTACCGGTGAGAAGCTCGTAGGAGGTCTTCTTCAAGGTGCGATGAAGATTGAGCCGGTTGGTTGCATGACACGCCGTGTTCACCGCTTCAGCCGAAAAGCGATCAAAGGTCTTGTATTCATCAAGCATGGTTCTTGCCATCTCTATGAGTGCGCGGTTCTTCCTTTCGGCAACTCTATTTTGTTAAGGGGAGTAGGGTGCCGAAAACTCATGCTTGATGCCTTCTTCATCAATATACTTCTCCACTTGAATGTTCTTGAATTCGCTTCCATTGTCACTTTTTATCTTCATGATTCTCAAGCGGAATTTATTTTGAGCTCTTCTCAAGAACTTTTTGAGCTCTCTTTGAGTTTTGCTCTTATCATGCAAAAAACAATACCCAAGTTAGACGAGAATAATCATCAATAATTACAAGACCATATTTGTTACCGTCAATGCTTATTTGGGCAATAGGACCAAAGAGATTCATATGAAGCAATTCCAATGGCCTTGTTGTTTTCACGATATTCTTGGCGGAATGCGGCACTCCAACTTGTTTTTCGGCTTAACATGCTACACAAGGCTTATCTTTCTCAAACACAACATTGGTTAGTCCTAAGATGTGACCACCTTTTAGGAGCTTATTAAGATTCCTCATTTCAACATGGGCTAGCCTTCGATGCCACAACCAACCCATGTTGGACTTTGAAATTAAACATGTGTCAAGTTGAGACTTATTCATTAAAAAGTTAACGAGATAAAGCTTTCCCTTTAACACACCTTTAAAGGCAATTGATTCATCCCTTCTAAAGACCGTCACACCCTTATTAGTAAACAAACAATTATAGCCAATCTCACAAAGTTGTGAAACAGACAATAAATTGTAGTCCAAGGAATCAACAAGCAATACATTAAAAATTGAATGCTCGGTTGTGATAGCACTTTTACCATAACCTCGCACTCTTCCTTGACCATTGTCACTAAAGGTGATGCCTTACATTGATTCTTCATTTTCTTGATAGGCGGTGAACATCCTTTTCTCTCCGGTCATATGATTTGTGCATCCACTATCTAGCATCCAACTTGTTCCACCGGAGAAGTACACTTACAAAACAAGTTAAGCCTTGTTTTTAGGTATCTAAATTTGTTTGGGTCCTTTCACATTAGCCACAAGAGATTTGAACACCCACACACAAGCTTTTGAGTTCTTATTGCGTGGCCCAACATACTTTGCAATAATTCTACCATGCTTGTTTTTCATGAAAACATATGATGCATCAAAGGTTTGAAATAGCATGGACAGGTTATGAGAAGCATTAGCATGATGATCATGAGACTTGGAAAGATCATTAGTGACTTTGATCTTGACTTGCTTATTTTGGTAGCTTCTCTCTTTTGTGAATTTTAGAAATTCTTGGCCATTTTTCACTTCTCTTACATTTTGTTTTTCACCATGAACATAGCCAATACCATCCTTCATATGAGTGTTCCTTGTGTTCAAATATGCACTTCTTGCATATTCAACCTTCTTACCGTCAAGTTCTTGCTTCTTTTGGTGAACTTGCCCTTTTAAAGTTTTCACTTGATCTTTCAAGTCATGAATCAATTTGACATTAGTAGCACAAGCTTCAAGATCAATACTCTTACATCTAGCACAATGTTTACTTGTGGATGCTTTAATTGAGCTAGGTGCATATTTAGGTTTGGAGTTAGACCGAAGAGTATCAAATTGCACTTTATGGTCCTTATGAGCCTTTTTCAAGACATCATAGTCTCTTTGAAGAGCACCACTTGAACTCTCAAGACTTATACAAGTCTTCTTGCATGAAGCAAGTTGTTGGTCTAACTTTTTATTTTTCTTCTTTTCTAGGGCTAAGAGATTCTCAAATTCAAGGTTTCTTTTCTTTTCAAGAATGAGCAAGTCCTCTTGATTCTCAAGAATCTCATCCCTCTAAACTGTTTGATCCATGAGCATTTTGATTTTAGTTATAGCACTTTTACTTAAGCCTTTAAGCAAAGTTTCATCTTCACTATCATTTTCTATTTCCTCATCACTACTAATATACTTATAAGGGAGGTTGGATTTGGTTTTTACCTTACGCTTGCCCTCCTTTGCCATCAAGCATGTGCGAGTAGTGCTCTTTTTCTTGTTGAGGTTGGTGAAGAGAGATCTGCTTGATGAAGATTCTTTGATGGCAAATGTAGCTACTCCATCATTCGAATCGGAACTCTCTTCATTTGAGTCCCACTCCATTCCTAAATGAGCTTCACCGGTGTACTTCTTCTTTGAAAATTTCTTATCTTTGTTGAAGTACTTCTCCTTTTTCTTCTTGCCATCATCTTTGTCTTTCTTCTCATGTGAGCAATTTGCAATAAAGTGCCCATACTTCTCGCAATTGTAGCAAACTCTTTTAGCTCTTGACTTGGGTTTATCTTTCTTTTTGTCGTCACGGTAGTTCCACTCCTTCCTCATGAACTTTTTGAACCTCTTAACAAAGAGAGCCATGTCTTCATCATCAATGTCGGAGCTTTCATCTTCATCACTTGAGCTCTTCTCAACTACCTTCTTGCCTTTGCTCTTTTTGCTAGTATTGAGTGCTATATCTTGGTTTCTTGAGCTTGTGATACCCTTTGACAAGTTCTTTACATATTGGGCTTCTTTCTCCATCATCTCATGTTTGATAATCTTTTCAAGCACTTCATCAAGAGACATCTTCTTGTAGTTAGGGCTCTCACAAATTAGTGTACATAAAGTTGTGTTTCTAACCGTGTAAGTCCTAATCATCTTCTTGACAACTTCATGATCGGTCCAATTCTTGCTTCCATAGGCTCTAATCATGTTGACGAGAATCTTGAGCCGGTTGTACATCTCTTGAGGGGTTTCATTGTCTTCCATCACAAAACTTCCCAATTCTCCTTCAATCATCTCAATCTTGTCAATTCTTATGGTTTTGGTGCCTTCATGAGCAACTCGAAGTGTATCCCAAATGTCCTTTACCGAGTTCAACCCATCAACCTTGTTTAACTCTTCTTGGTTCAGTGATAAGAGAAGAACCGTCACCGCTTGAGCATTTTGGTGGAGATCTTGTTCTTGTTCCGAAGTGAGTTATTCATCATCATCACTATCCAGATAATCAACACCTGTACAAACAATATTCTATATGCTCGAACGGAGCGAAAATAGTGATACTTCATGTTGTGCCTCCACTTGGTACAGTTCACCCCATCAAATTGAAGTGGTTTATCAATGGATAACAACAAGAAGTTGGTGTTAGAGTTATTACGAGAATAATTAAAAGGGGTTTTAGAATAATCCTTTTTAACTCTCTTGTTCTTTTTCTTCTTCTCTTCTTTGGCCTTCCTCTTGAGGAGTGAGAAGGATTCAGCTTCATTCTCACTCGAAGAAGATTGTTCATCTTTTTCGCTTGATTCTTCGCTCGCATGACAAGTTTCCCTTAGACCCTTCATTGTCTCTCCAAGCGGTTAAGCTCGATTCAGAGAGTTTGGCTCTGATATCAATTGAAAGTTGCCTAGAGGGGGTGAATAGGAAACCTAAAATAATTCTTAAAAAATCAAACTCAGAGAACAATTAGACCACCGGACTGTTCGGTACTGTGTCGGAGACTCCAATGACCGGACTGTCTGGTACTGTACTGGACACTTCAGTCAGACAGGAAATTCGATGAGATTTGAATCTAAGAAAGTTCTAGCAAAAACTACTTGAATCAAAAGACTAGAATATGATATAGCAAGTAGATCTGAGCAGTTAAACAAGCTAGAAACTAGTTAGCAAGTAGATCGAAGCAAATCTATGCAAATGAACAATAAAAATAATATGAACTTGCAAGAGAGAAATAAGCACAAGGAGACAAGAGATTTTTCACCGAAGTTCGAGTCCACGAAGGAACTCTATGTCTCCGTTGAGAGGTTCACAAAGAACCGGATCTCACTCGATCCTTTCTCTCACTCAACCAACCACAAAGGTGAAGTTGAGTTCTTCACTCCCAAGTCCCTTTTGGGAAGGTGAACAAACTTTTCGAGGCGTCACCATACACGTTGGGAGCTCTCGGACACGCCTAGCCGTCTAGCAGCAAAAGCTCCAAGAGTAACAAATTCAAACCGAAGCTCGACGGTGCCCCAAATGCTCAATGAGAGTGGATGAACTTCTCTCACAATTTCTAACTTAAATCTTGCAAGCTTAGGCCTTGAAAGGGAGTGACTCAATAGTGTTTCTTTCAAGTGTGAGTCGCTTGCCCTCTCAAATGGGGCTAAGGGGGTATAAATACCTGTGCTCTAAAAAGTAGCCGTTCGACTGGAATCAGACTGACCAGACACTCCGGCACTTTGCCGAACACTTTGGTCCACCGGAGTCTCCGGCAACATGCCGGACACTCCGGCAAGCCCTCTCAGGTTTGCGAAGTAGTGGCCACCGGAATCTCCTGCAGTGCCAGACACTCTGGTGAGCCCTCTCAAGTGCGGGCTGCCAGGACACCGGAGTCTCCGACACTTTGCCGATCACTCCGGTGAGCCTTCTCGGGTTAAGGCTGAATGTTTACCGGAGACTCCGGTATTGTGCCGGATACTCCGATAAGGAGTCTCGCGTAGGTATAAGTTTGAGCATTTTGGCACCTTTGAGACCTCAATTTGAGTCCCCCTCCCCCTTTGATAGTATGGCATACCTAGACTCAAAAAAAAGATAAAAACTAGTGTTCTTCCATGAGAATAGGCTCCATAACTTGATCCAAGGAAATTGGAGGGGGTCTTCCTTTTTCTTTGACATTATTTTGTTCTTTTTAAATCTTTCGCGCTGTCAATTCACTTAACAAATGTCATTAGTTTTTTGAATGGTTCGTCATCATCCACCAAAACCCACTAGAGGGGTAGATGCACTTTCAACCACAAATAGACCAATTCCACATATTTGACTAATTTTTTTGAACAAAATGTAGTGCTTAAATGAGCTTAAGGAATCAACAATTCAGCTAGCTTCTAGTATGGATAACATTGATGCAATGATACGCCAGTTGATGAGACAATCTTTGACATAGAGAAAGAAATAGATGATCTACTGCCAATGCGTCCATACATATAGCTTTGTCTAAACTCTTAAGGCTAGAAGACCCAGAAGACCAGGTAACTGAAAATGAAAGTAGAATGTCGTTCCTTACCCTTTATTCAGATTCAGAGTTCAGACATCTTTTCTACTTAAATTATTGTGGTCGAAAGTTTAGGTTTTGATTTCTTTGTGAAAATTAACAACCCTCTGAAAAGTTGTTCTTATCCATCAGTAAGTTTTATTTGTTGATAGAAAGTAGCTATGGGTTTTTACTTCCTTATATCAAGTTAATACACTTTTGGTGAACTCTGCCTTATTGCCACCTTGTTTGTTTGGATATGTGAACCATCAACATCAAATGGGAGGGCCAATGGATACGTCACTGAACATGTTCTTGAGTAATGGGAATAATTCCAATTTAATTATGTTGTATAGTTACATAATGTATTGCACAACATACGTTATAGACATGTTCTTAATTTATGTTGTCCAATTACTTTAGTATTGCATTCATTCCGAGATGCAACTATAAATTTGTGGTGCTCAAATGATTTACAGCATAGAAAACAAGAATGCATCATACAACTATATAAGTAAAGTCAGATCATAACTTTTTATTGATTGTCTTTGCAGTACTGATGCTTTAGATTTTTTTCAAGACTCAATGTTTGTAAGCCTAATATTTATCCAAATAAAATAACAAGTTCACATTCTATTTGCACCTTACCTTACTAAAATGCTCTATCTTTGACTCTAAGCGAAAAATGATTTCATGATCATGAACGCTTCATTTATGCTTGCAATTTGATATTGTGCTTCTCATTGTAACATGAAAAAATAACATTTCAAATGATTCCACACAAGCTGATGTTAAATCATTCCAATTAGATGTATAGTTACATAATGTATTGCACAACACATGAAACATCAATCTTAGTATTAATTTTATTACGAAATGTAACTATGAATCTGTGGTGGTCATATGGCCGGATAAGTAAACTCTGATCAAAATTGTAAGACTATTGCTTTACATTTTCCCAAGACTTCATGGATATATTAGCCCAATATTTATCAAAAATAAAATAAACAATCTCTTCACGAATGCTTTGAATTGATTACTCTTGCAATTTGATATTTTGCTTCTCAACATAATATGAAAAAATGGTACATCAAATGATTGCACACAAATATATGTTAATTTATATAACGACTCATTTAACAAGGGTGATAAGGCATTGGCAAATGCCATGCCATCTTGGCAGGATAGGCTTCACTGTACAAACATGGGGAGAGAGGAGGTTGGAGGAAAACTTCAAGAACCATATGGATCTTTGAAGGATGCATGCTTGATATTTGTGGCATTGAAGAAAGGTATACACTCACAAATTTTCTCTCAAGAGCTTTGTTATTGCCATTTTAGTATAACTCCATGTGGTTTTGCTGCTTTAGGCCTGTTTCGAAGATCAAAATAATAACCCATATTTCTTTCCCTACATATTTTTTTTTGGAGCATCTTGCACAATTTTGTTACCACTGCGTGCAATTTTGCACTGCCTTTCATATAACAAAGGACAAGTAACTATAGACTATACAATGACATGTAATAATGCATTTTATATCATTTAGACCCTTTTTGGAGCATATGACTTTCATATTTAGAGAGAGTTGCTAGATTATCCTTGCATTTCTCTATCTGTTATGCTTTAATGCTGAAGTGTCCAATTATATAACTAAGTAGCAAAATACAAACCACCTTCCCCCTTTATCCTGCATAGGCAAGGGGAAATTCGATCAAAATAATTTGTTTTCCTAGAAAAAACTTAATGATCCAAACAACCTCCCAAAATAACATATAACATTTTTTCACTGTGGTATTGCATGCTCTTAGAATATATTCAGAATGCACTTTTCAAGAAACTTACAGTGACCCTTATGTTTTGTACCTCTTGTTTTTTTAAGAATGCATCTCATAATCCATTGGTTACATAAATGTAACATCCCAAACCCGGAATACGGCTTCAGATCCGCTCGCACGTCGTGCGGGTCCCACTTCGTAGAATAACTGCTTACGCTTTCGTCCTCGCTTCGCGTAAAAGGGTTAACCCGAGTTATTCTACATTCCACGGCCGGGTATTTAAATTGGTCTCCACCCTCCTTAACTTCCAAGGTGGTACTAAATTTCCCACACTGTCCCATTCCACTCTGGGCCTTTTTCTCTATTGGGCTGGGATTTCACATTCTTCCCCCCTTAAGACTCAACGTCCTCGTTGAGGAGTGGACCAATTTACCCTTTCGGGACAGATATATCCAGGATCTACTCTCTTGGCCACGTCTGTACGCCCAGTGCCGGTATACGTGTCATGCTGTGTCCACGCTGGGCCCACGCGCCATGCACACCGTACCCGCGCCCCTGGCACGTACACGCCCGTGAAACCGCGAGAGTCGGCTCTGATACCATTCTGTAACATCCCAAACCCGGAATACGGCTTCAGACCCGCTCGCACGTCGTGCGGGTCCCACCTCGTAGAATAACTGCTTACGCTTTCGTCCTCGCTTCGCGTAAAAGGGTTAACCCGAGTTATTCTACATTCCACGGCCGGGTATTTAAATTGGTCTCCACCCTCCTCAACTTCCAAGGTGGTACTAAATTTCCCACACTGTCCCATTCCACTCTGGGGCTTTTTCTCTATTGGGCTGGGATTTCACAATAAATTCGATAGGGGCTGATGTGGCTGGTGGAAGGGTTTACTATTGGAATGATGAAGTTGGTGTCTTGAACCTGGCATTGCTTTCCTTAGAAAGCAAGGATTCAAGGCAATGCCTCCATTTTTTCATGAGAAAAGAGACTATGGATAATGTGCACAGTTGACCCAATTTGAAGAGGAAGTATTCACTACTTCCAAACCAAGCTGTTACAGCGCAATTTGCTCCTGCAACATTTAGTTAAATTATGTTTTCTTATTTCTTTGTTTGTTATATGAGACTGAGTTTTGCCATCACGTGTTCGCAATTTTCAAGAAGTTCACCTTGTTTATAGTGCTCTATCCAATAAGTGATAAATTTCTGTCCTCTGATAACTATCATTTCATCCATAAAGATAATTTCTGCTATTAAAAAATTATTTTTCTGTGAATGCTAAGGGTTTCAACCTTTCAACGTCACTACTTTTCGTAGTTTTCAACTCATCTAATTTAGATTCTCTTACTCCAGTTGCTTCCAGAAAGAAGCTTTTCACATGGAAGACACATCTGGCATCTTTAGAGTCTATTTTAGAAGATTGAACAGTTTTGTATTACAAGCCCAAACAACAATGATTCCTAACAGATGCACGAAGGGATGCTTAAGAATTCAGAACATTTATATAAGGAGATAAGCATCAGTGCTCGTTGATTGTTAAGCCTCATCAGTGCTTTGTGATTATTAAGCCCCCATATTTATATCCTGATTATTAATTTTTGGCATGTTTGAACATAATGGCAATCTTGCAGATTGGCTTGCCACATACAGAGAACTATTGTTCTGTTCAAGCTGCACAGATTTTCAAGAAAGGAAACTTGAAACGGCTATAGTCAGAAAAAGATAAGATTATATTTTTTTTTACCTAGATTCACAAAGTAGTTTTTCACGGTGTTAATTTCTTGATATCTGCTAGGGTAAACATTCGATTTCAGACTTCATTTGATTTCTCATGTATGTTAATTTTCTTATAATATGACTTGGCAACAATGGTATTGAGAGGGTATTGAGGCGCGGCAAATGCTTTGTCATCCTTCTAGTCAGTTCCCATTTCGTCGGAGGTGGGGGTAGCATTGGGACTTCGGCTGAGATGTGGGATGACTGCGGGCCACGAGTGGCAGTGGCTTGCGGAGGGACTGGAGCAGGCCATAGCAAGGTAAGAATGATTTCTTTTTCATTTATCTTTTCTATTTTCCTTTTCTATTATTCCTCTTGGTTATTTACTAGTGTTTAATTCTACTTAAATGCCGAACTAAATGTATAATTTAAATATATTGTGAGTGTCATATACTACTATTTTTTTTTGCGATGGTTATCCTGTACTCCCTCCAGTTCTATTTTGGACAATGATACGTTCTCTAAGATGCAACTTTGACTTATGCTTTTTGTATAAGTTTTTATTCAAAAACGACATGTATATTTTTATAAAAGAACTTTGTGAGACAAATATATTCATATAATTTTTATATTTTTAAACACAACAATTTTAAAGTTATTTGTAATTTATGGCTCCAATGTTTTACCTAAATCTTGTCCAAAACATCAACAAATATGTATGGGAGGGAGTACTAACTTGTGAAATGCAATAAATAAATAACAAGATAATTATTTTAAATTGGATTTTCAGGTATTACAAGAAAAAGGTTAAACTTAACATAAGATTGCATACATTTAGTAGATAAGACTTGAGTTTTGGTGCTTGTAATTACTCCCTCCGGTTTTAAAATATTGACACTGTTGACTTCTAACATCAACTTTGACTATTCATTTTATTCAAATATGTAAAATTTTATTATTATTTGATTTATCATTAGTGAAATTTAAATCATGACTAATAATTTTAGATATTTGAATAAAACAAATAGTCAAAGTTGATGTCTATAATTTAAAACCGGAGGGAGTATCATTTTAGAAATGGATCCTACAGATTTTACAGCCACAGGATTCAAGCAAAATGCTAGTAGTAGAAAACAACGATGCACTTGAAAGGAACAGGGGTGGATTTAGAGGGTGGCACGGGGAACAGCTGCACCCTCAATTTTTTTACAAAACAATCAATTATATATGCTTTTTATACAAATATATACATATGTGTCTTACTAAGTATGAGTAATAACAGCTCAAAAAATACAAGAAAATATCTATATTGATCTAAGCTCATGTTAGTTGTTCATTCAGAATTGAAATCCTAAATCCGCCACTGGAACGGAATAGGCTGGCAGAACGGAAATGAAATGGAGAAACGGCGCACATGGCACCACGGATCGATGAGGCAGAATTTATGCGCTGCACACGCTTAAAGCCTGGTACTGTCGGTAATTCGAATGCCCTACACTCTTTTTGCGAAGGGACAGGCTAAACTCTCAATGGCTGCAAATACGTAAGCTGTATTTATTTTAAGATATAAGATGAGAGTACTTCAGAATACATAAGCTCCAGTATCCATATTTCCAAAAAAAATCAATCATGTTTGTTGAGTTAAGGTACTCCCTCCGGCGGCACATAAATTAATGAGAGTGGATAAGATGGGATTTTTTTTTAGAAACGATAAGATGTGATGCGTTGAAAACGAGAAGAGATAGATGAATAAGTATTGAGAGAAGAGAAAATGTATTTTGAAATGAGAACAATGACTTATAATTTTAAAAAAATCATGTGTCTCAAATAACTTATAATTTAAGACGAAAGGAGTATATTATTTTTTTAAATAATTGAGTTAACTTTAAAAGAATCAAATTGTTATAGATGGACTCTCTTTTTGAGGTATTTTCAGTACCAGATTAATGAATGAACAATCTGGCGTTTGGGTTAATATAATAGATGGGAAAAGACTACATGTGGCTGAAACAATGAGTACCGTTAATGCACATTTGCGTCAATAAAACGCCAAGCAAGTACTACAAGTTAGGCAAAATACATTTCCAAATACATAAAATAGTTTTATGGTGTAAAGTCTTGTCTCACTACCGTGTAATTGAATCGACACAAAAATATTAAACTCAGAGACCACAGCTCGTCCTAAAGATTAGTAGTTGTTAAATAAAGGGTTCTCATCAAATTCAGGAGAAAAAAAAAAACAGGCCTCCAGAATTTATCTGTTCAATCAAATATGTTAAAACTTGAACCTACTGATGCTCATAAAAATTTCGTTAAAACAAGCAGAGTACAACGGATGATAATTCATTTGTTTTTTAAGCACATACAGCAAGGTGCATGACTCTATATAGATCAGAAGAGATATCCCCGCCACCTGTAAATTAACTAGCTATATTATGATTCCATCAGTGCATTAGTTTAAATGCTATACACAAGCTACTGCAATGTTGTTGTTGTACAGATAAATACAAAAGAAAAATTCAAGTGGCTCTTTGGTACAGGGCAGAGGATAAAATGTTGTTGTGAAGCGGATCTGACAGGAATTCGGCAAGGTTCTGCACTGGGCCTTTGCCAGTTACAGCTGCCTGGATGTAGAACCCAAGCCACGCAACCATGGCTAGGCGACCATTCTTGATCTCTTTCACCTTGAGCTCTTCAAATGCCACTGGATCTTTCGACAAACCCAAGGGATCGAAAAGTGCTCCTCCTGGATAGTTTATGTCACCAGGAAGATATATTCCTAATGGTTCTAGTGCCTCAATCCCACAGTACCTCGCATATTCTGGTCCAACCTGGCAGGTCAGTTATTAGAAACAAGAAGCAGCAAGTGAATGATGTGAAAATAGAGCATCCCTAGAGCCTCAAGAAACTTTCGTGAAAGGACTGGCTACAATTCCAAAGTGTTTACAAACATATAAAGAATTCAATGAAACAGATCTCCAGGTTTACCTCTCAAGGTCAGCAGACAGTTACAAAATAATAGGATGCTATTACCTTATAGGGATCATAATCCTTGAGGCCTGAAATACTAGAATAGTGATAGCAGCGCACAACTGCTGAACTCGTCTACAAATTGAAATGTACATGACAAAAAAAAACCCAAAATATGGTCTTACCATCAAAAGGGCTTGACAGATAGCGATTACGATGACACCCTGACCACCAGCAATACGGAATCCAGGAATCCCAAGGTAATCAAGTGTATCACCCTGCAAAATCAACTCAATAATTAAAACGAAACTATCAGATGAAAAGGGAGATCTTGCGGATATTTTTGTATAGGATTAAGTCTAAATTACTACCCTCAAGTATAGCCGAAGTCCACATAAACCCCTAAACTATTTTTCGGTTCATTTTATCCCCACAACTTTGCCAGTTAGCTCAATTACCCCCTACCATAATTTGTCTTTTTTTTTAAAGAAAATCTCAAAACATTCAAGATATAGGGGAGTTCAAGACCCAAATATGTGCAAAATTTCAAAGATTAATTCAATAATATTTGCAAGAAATTAAATGTATACATACAGCGACATTGTGTTTTTACTGTTTTATTAACTATTTGCCCTTTTTCCCTTGAACGCGCAGGAGAGCCATGTCTCATTTTTTAACGAAAGAAATAATGGCTCTTTTGGAACGCAGGATTTTCATAGGAATTGTGCAGGAATTTCACAGGAAATACGCAGGAATAGGAAAATTTTTCTTCAATCCAAAGGAGGCCTAAAGGTTTACAAAAAGAGTATTTTCATTTATATATTCAGATGTGAACAAAAAGGTAGATCATGGATTCTATTCACCGGTAGCAATCATTCAATGTATTACACAACCCGTCAAACAAGAAAGCTGATCTGCCAACATTTTGGGATTTCTAAATTTGCAAGGAAATGATAAGATGCATTGAGTTGAGCACAACAACAGGTTGTCATCCAGATATGGAAATTTGCAGAAACACAATAGCTCTAGATGTTGAACATCTGCTGGCCTGTGGTTGATCAAAAACAACAGAGGATCTATAGGCCAAAAATGGTAAAGAAAAGGTACGCTATGATTTTAATATATTAAAATTAATTTTCAAGATGTATAGATATGTAGTACATTCTATTAAACGAACAATCAATTATGCCGAGCCAATATAAAATCAGAAAACATGAATACGGATATTTCACCTGAAGTTTAGCATACCCAACTTTCCACCACACAGGCTCAACGAAGTGCACCAATCCAAATAGATCTAACACCTCAGGAACAATAACACCGAGAGCAGCAAGCATGGCCCATCGACAATGCAAGATCTCAAAGCTGCAAAGTTGGTCACACAAAACATGATAGTATAAATTGAGCGGAGGAAATAAAGGCACTAACAACGCTACAATGGCAGCACTTCAAATCATGATTCCAGGAGCAGTACTTGATTTCTAGGAGCTACCAAACGAACAATACTTTAATTCTTCAGCAATAGAAACAACATGTTGACTCATAAATTCAACGACAACATTGGTATGATAATTGGCATAAAACCACTATTATAATGCAGGAAACAGAAAATGTAACGAGCTACTTCCTGGAGCGCCAAAGAAAGCATAGCAAATGGAAACATGAGTGTCATTCTGCAGTTATTTGTCTTAGGAGAAGTAAGGCAGTAGCTGATTAAAGAACAACGGTGACATACTTAAAGTACTTTGCGAAAGCAACGGGGTCCCTGCCCAGACCTGCTACATCGAATCCGTAATCGCCCGGGTACTCGCCGGTGAGGTGATCCGGATACTCGTATGGCACGGGTCCCAGCCACCGCGGTCGATTTCTCCCGTACCAATTGCTGCGATTTTTCCATGGCAATTTGAGGAGTCAGGTGGCTCAGGCAGCATCAATAAGTGGCGAAAAGGGGTGCGGATAGACTCTTACCTTTTGTCGCGGGCGTCACGCGCGGCGGCGCGGAGAGCTTCAGCCTCGGCGGCCGCGGCCGCCTTCCTGTCCTCGAGCCGGCGGCGAAGTCGGGCACCGAGGGGGCTATTCGCCAGGGCCTTGACGGCGGTGAAGGGAATGGCGGAGAACACCAGCACGCCCGCCAGCTCATGCCACGACGCCCGAATCAGCACGGGACTCCGCCGCTGCTGTCGCAGGCGCCGGGGGATGGCGATAGGCGGCGCTGCAGAGTGGAGAACGACGAGCGGCGGAGGAGGAGAAGGCATGAAGGCGGGACCTACTTGTCAGTAAGTGGGTGAAAATAGGAATGTTCGAGTCGACGAGACTCTCACGAGGATATTGGAAGAAGTGGGTACTCGAAAGTGGGGTGCTCCACGTGGCGGACTGATAATCACGAGCAGTTAGGTCCACCTTACTCGTTCCGCGTGGGAGGTTTACAAAATCATTCAAAACCGATTAATTTTTATGATTTTTTTTAAATCATCCGGTCCAATTTCACTCATTGATTGATTTTTAAAGAAAAAATAAAATTTTGAAAATAGTAAAACTGATTGATAAATTGACAAAATTGATACGTAAATCGGTGAAACTAGTGAATTATAAATTTGAAATTTCAAAACCAATGAAACTGAAAAAACAGTCGATAAACCGATGAAACCGTTGATAAACCGAAAAAACTATTAGTATTTCAGCATTTTGACCAAACTGTGTTCACATTTTGAATTTTTAATTTGGCGTAGTTTTCGACTGTGAAAGTTTTTAATTTTTTTCTTCAAACCGGTCCACATATATTTCATGGTGTCAATGGGTAAGGTAACTTACCGTTTTGACTTGTAAAACCGCGGTTCACTGGTTTGGCGGTTTTTGCGAAACCGTAAAAACTGCTACAGCAAACAAAAAAGGGACAAATTTGTCCGATTTTACGGTTTACCTTTTTGATTTTAAAATCAAATCAGTTTGAGCGGTTTTTCACCGGTTTGAGCGGTAAACTGCTCGGTTTGACCAGTTTTTGAATTTTCAAAATTTTTCAAATTTTTAAATTTTTTTAAAAAATTTTAACCGCTCAAACCGAACCGCAGCAGTAAGGTCGAAAACCGCGAAAATCGAGCGGTTTACTGTGGTTTTTTAAACCCTGTCGGTAACAGAAAGCTGGCTTCCAGTGAGGGCAAGATTAGCTGTGGTGAGTGGTACCCAGACATTTCTTTTAAGTTGAAAACATATACTGTCAAAAAGTGCAATCACAATAGGGTATTAATAATAGTTTTTATCTCTTTTAATTATCTTGACAATTTAGCATTTTACTTATGTGGTAAATTAATGGAGAAAAAGAGTAAAAAAATGAAAAAATAACATTTCTACATTAAGAAAACCACGTCTTAACAAGTATTACCTTCCTATAAGCATTCTTACATTTGATCAAAGTCAGAATCTTTTAACTTTGACTAATAATATCTTAAAAATTAGATAATTTATACTCTAACCGTCCCAAATTATGTCACTTTGGACTTCTCAAAATTTCTCAAATTATAAGTTATTCTCATTTTTCGAGACAACTTTTTCTCTTCTCAATATATCTTCACTTTATCTTTTTTCTCTTTATTTTCAAAACATCTCACATTTTTCACTTCTCTTAATTCTTGCGCCCAAATCCAAAACTACTTATAAAAAGGGACGGATGGAGTAATATAAAAAAGTTACATGTTATGAAAGTTTATTTGCGATAAATTCAGAAATATAATTTACATATGATAAAACATCATTGATTATCTATTATTAATAGTCAAAGTTAAAAAGATTGACTTTGACCAAATCAATAAATGCTTATATTTTGGAATGGATGGAGTATCAAGACACAAAAAAAATGCAATGGGAAGACTGTTATATTCTATGATACAAATGTCTCTTATAAGACATGCAAGAGATCATTGAATTTTCTCTACAAGGAAACTAACCGACACTATGTATTGCCGTATTGGAAGAGGTTGGGTCTTAGTAGACTATTTATTGCTTTATCTCTTCTCTAAAAACTAAATGTAGAAATTATGCATTAGAGTGGACATGTACATTACTTTAACAGTTGGCTAGGAAACGTAATGTATTATAATGATGTAATATTATAGATAACAAAATGTTCTCATACGAAGGTTAAAAAGTAAGGAGGCGCCTATTAGACGGCTAATAATTACTTAGACAACATTCTTTCTTACTCTCTCCGTCCTAAAATTAATAAGTGATAAAAGTAACATTCGACCATTTATCTTATTAAAAACATTATCAAAATACAAAAACAAGTCATATTTAAACTAGTATTCAGCATCACGGTGGCACTCATAGAGTCATAGGATAGGATATACATATGTGTTTTTATTAGTGTCTACATCTATATTACTATGTTTAGAAAACATATTAATAATAACTATTATGCATCAAATTGCGAAGGATTGACACTCTTGGAACCAAATTCCATCCGGGTACGGTAGTAACTCGCGTAATTACCCTGACTTGGAGACTATTCCCTCCATCTCAAAACATAAGCATTTCTTGAGTTGCTCGAAGTCAAAGTTTATAAACGTTGATTATCAATGCAGAAAAATTAATACTTTTATTCATATACGATCGATATTGTTCAATTGTTATAATTATAGATATTGGTAATAAAGTTAAAATAATTTAACTTTAATCAAATTCAGAAATACTTATAGAATATTTGATATGGATTATAATTACTTAAAATGACTTATACTTTAGATTATTCATGAAAATAGATTTTCCAGCTGAGTCATATATTTTATGTGAATAATTATTTGCCGAAACAACTTATTCAATATAAATCATAGGCAGTGGGAAAGGAGTAGTAAAAAGTATTATTTACAGCTTATAGGTGCTTAATATAAAATATAAAATTGATTATAAATAATTATGGACATAGTAATTTACTTTCTCCGTTCTTTAATTGATGTCGCTGTTGACTTCTACATTCAACTTTGACTATTCATTTTATTCCAAAATTTTGTTCGAATGTGTAAAATTTTAAATTGTGACTCCAATAACTCTAATAATAAATCAAATTATATAACATTTATCAAATTTTTTTGAATAAAATGAATAGTCAAAATTGAGTGTAAAAGTCAACGGCGACATCAATTAAAGAACGGAGGTTGTATGTGTTTTAAGTGTGATAGATTTTATAGCATAACCTATTATAATCAGTTACTCTCTCCTTTTTAAATTATTAACACAATTTTTAATGTCAAATTTGACCATTATCTTGTTCAAAAAAAATTTCAAATATAAAAATATTTATTATTATTTAATTTATCATTAGTGTTATTTAAAATATGATTAATAATTTTACACGTTGAAATAAAATTTTTGAGTAAGATGAATAGTCAAAATTGATGATAAAAGTCAATAGTGTGAATAATTTAAAAATAGAGGTAGTATAAAAGAGGCCTTATAATCCCTACAAATAGGCCAGGATAATCGGAAGTCCAGACCTGTTATTCGGAGGCTTTTCGTTTCTCCCACTGACAAAACAGCCTTAAAAAAACTCGTCCCCACGCTGAGCCGTAGATGAGCCTGATCTAACGGCTGCTCGACCCCTCCGAACAACAGTAGAGGTGAAAAAAATTCGGTTTACAAATAGGCCTCTATATTTCCCTTTACAGGAAGGTGCTGAGCGCACTGGGAGACAACGTTTCGCTTTGTACGAACATTGACGAGGCAAGAAACGATATTTTAAACTTGGGATCGAGGCGATCTGACTCATACTTCCACCTGAAACGAAGAAATAAGACAGAAGGCGAAAGTTCTAACTTGCATCTATGCTGCGGCAGACTGGACACAGCCCAGCCCCCAAAAGGACGGACGACATTGCTCATTCAAAATCCGGAACCAATTCAGCATGATCGTCGATCCCTAGTATATTGATCTCTCTCTATCTCTCTCTCTCTCTCTCTCTCTCTCACACACACACACACACAACACAACACAAAGCTTGCTTCCCCAGCTTGTTGGCCATGGATGCAACGAGCAAGAAGGCTTCCATAGTCGCCATTGCAGTGCAGCTGATCCTGACGGGGATGTCGGTGGCATCCAAGGCTGCCTTCAACGAGGGGATGAGCACCTTCGTCTTCGTCTTCTACCGCCAGGCTGCCGGTTTGATCCTCCTGCTGCCTCTTGCCCTCTTTCTGCAGAGGTAACAGCGCCACCAATGAGTGAATCCATTAAGCTCGCCGCCAAATATATAAACGGCTCACGAGCACACACCACGCAATTGCTATATATGCAGGAAAAATGCGCGTTCAGTGCCGTTCATGTGGCTGGTGAAGCTATTCCTCTGCGCCTTAGTCGGGTAAGAGAGCAGATTTGGTTATCAATATATAGCCGCTGTTGTGTTGTTCGCTCGAGTAAATCTGCATACCTAGCTACTCTTAAAACTGTACTGCATATTTCATCTCGATGTATGTTTTCTTAATTACTTGCGTATATACAGTGTTTCTGATGTGGTTCATAGAGAGCTAGCGAACTGTATGCAATCGCATTGTAGTAATACTTATTATACAGGTGACATGTTTTTTTTTTTTTTTGAACTTTGTGATTAATTTCCAGAAACACGTTGAGCTTAAGCTTCTACAATGTGAGCCTCAAGTTTACTTCGCCTACCGTGGCTTCAGCAGCGAACAACTCCATGCCTGTGCTTACCTTCTGTTTAGCACTGCTACTAAGGTAACCATTACCAAACGTCTATCTATATAAATAAAATTTTAACTCTCCACATATATGCTTGGATTATATATGTTTTGCATGCACATCGTTGGTACACAGCAGGATGGAAGTGGTGAATCCGAGGAGTGGCGCCGGAATGGCCAAACTGGCCGGCGCAGGGCTCTGCCTCGCCGGCGCCGTGACCATCGCCCTCTACACTGGGCCGGGGATGAGCCCCGTCCGCCACCACCGTTCCTTTGCCGCCCACGCGGCCGCGAGCTCCCGCGCGACTCATTCATCCAGGGCGACGTGGATCGAAGGGACGTTTCTCATGGTCGTCGCCAACTTGTCATGGGCTATCTCCATCGTCTGGCAGGTCTCCATCATCTCGTACTGACTTCGCCCTCCGATTTCCAAATTGCATGCGTTGGTCTGTATAAATGTGCACTAGTCTCTCCGTACCATATTGCCTGTTATCAGAGTTTTTCAATTTTTTTTCGTTTAATTTTATTCACCTTTTTCTATTTCGAATACGTCTCTATTTATGTATATGTCCTATTTATTTTCAGTGGCCATGCATATTTTCTACCTCTATTTAATTTCTATACCTAGACATAAATGATAAATAAATTGAGACTGATGATTAACTAACATTAACAATTAAGAACCAGAGGGAGCAGTGACTAGTAGCAGCTTCAGTGGCCATGCTTCATCAGTGAATTATTTATTCTAAAACTCGCCATCAGTGATCTGTGATCTGTGCCGGTAATATCAGTGTGCACTCATCACAGGCTGCGCTTCTCAAGGAGTGCCCGAACAAGATGCTGGTGGCGACCGGGCTCTGCGTCTTCAGCGCGGCGCAGTCGTTCGTCGTCGCGGCTGTGGCCGAGAGGGACTTCTCCAGGTGGCGGCTCCGACCGGACGTCAGATTGCTCGCCGTCGGATATTCCGTACGACGATTTGTCTTGCCCTTTATTATTGCTGCTCGTTCATTTTTAATTGTCGTTATAGCTCTGAGCATAGAAATTAAATAAAAAATTGAGAAGAGAGCAACATATATATATTGAAAAGAGAGTAAGTGTATTGAAAAGTGAGAAATGTGAGTTGAGAAGATAGAACAGTGTGTTGGAAAGAGAGAAAATATATTAAAAAATTGTGAATGACAAGTATTTAAGAATAAATTTTAAAAGCTATAATTAATGACAAATAAAAGGGAACAAAAGAGTGTATATAAATACTTATCGCTTTGTTGGGCACACTTTTCAACTCTGGGAGCTGCTTTTTCTTGATTGGTATCAGCTGCACCCCGTACTAGGTTGAGCCTTCGAGGCCATAGTTGAAACGGGATCTCAATCATTTCAGGAGGGATTGCTTTGTTAAGCGTTGTGGGCTACAGAACCTGGTTCTTGTTTCTAGATATTTTCTGGTACTCCTAATTAGATATGGTCCAAACGAATATTTTTTTCTTTATTATTTATTTTATTAAAAAGCTAACTCTTCCATTGTAGTACCAGCTATAAAGATTCTGTTTCGTAATTTCCACTACGCTACCTCAATATTTCAGTGTTATGTTGGCTCAACACTTTCACCATACTATTTTTCAAAAAAAAACACTTTCACCGTACTAGATCAAAATTTCTATGCTTTAAATATTCCAACTTTATTGCCACAAGATTTCTAGTATACGTGGTCAATAGTCTTATTGGACAATTTGAATTTTTTATTGTAGTACTTGAACAAAAGTAGGGACTAGGGTTACATTATTTTTGAAACGTTGAAAGGCATAAAAGTATTCTTTGCCTGTTACTGCGTAGATTCTTCTTCATCATTTCCTTCACTTTCCCATTCAGTAGGATTGGATGTTTTTGTGGACAAATATATTTTCCCATCTCTGGTGATCCTAATGGGCTAGAAGACAATTTGATTCCTCTACTACAACAGATTAACAAAAGATTACGTGTTGCATATATGGCTTAGGGTTTTCTCGTGACTGGAGTCTCCTACTACCTGCAAGCATGGTGCGTCGAGATGAAAGGCCCCGTCTTCTTTGCTTTCTGGACCCCGCTATGCTTTGTCCTTACAATATTTTGCTCCTCATTTTTTCTGGGAGAGATTGTTCACCTCGGGAGGTAAATACATATATCTAAGCAGAGAATCATATGTAACAGGGGCAAAAAAATATTCTTCTTATGCACCACCCTCTTGGTAACTTTTGCAGCATCTTGGGTGGAATCCTGATGGTTGGTGGTCTTTACAGCGTGCTGTGGGGTAAAAGCAAGGAGTGTGAATTGGCGCCAACATGCAACGAGGTGAGTATGATCGGTAGTGAGCAAGATGAGCATGGCCACAACAAATCTGGTAAACATGAGGTGAAGGAAGCAACGCCGGCATCGGCGGGTGAATCAGTCTGACGGATCGGTGAATCCATTCAGCCGTGGCTCGCAAACCCACTGCTGTGTTTTGGAAGCTATTGCGATTGCTCGTGCAATTTACTACGTGGCTAGGTTTCTAAAGGTTATTCTTGTTGCCTAGGTATGCATATCACGGTAAAAACGCCAATGATATATGTCGAGAGAAGTATTAATGGGACGGAGAGCATTTGTGCCAGCCAACAAGGGTGTCTAGATACCTGCAAGGGGGGGCTACCTGTCTCCATATGTTTTAGTATGATTTACAATACATAACTCTCTTTTTATGAAATTCTCAAGCGCCTCTGAGTTCCTAATTGACTTTGAAAATGTGGTTTGACTTCCTTTATGCACTAATCTGATCGACACTACTACAAATCGTATTTATCCTGTCACCCCTCCCTCCTTTGACAAATCCAGATGGTTCACCATTTAAAACCGTTTGCACTACGAAATAAATAACCTGCATAAATCATCTCATGGATGCGGTCGTCTTTACAGCCGCATGCAAAAAAGAATTTCATGCAGCGGAAGGATAAGACAGCCACCTGCAAGTTTCTCGGCCACAATCCGAGTGACGGCAACTTCCACCAATCAGAAACCGACAATACAATACTCAGGATCTGTGCAGCCACCACCGTCCGATCGGACGGAAGAAGCACACCTGGGCAGCCACCCTCGGATCTGATATTTCTTACCGTCCACCCCCGATTTCTCTCTTTTTTTTTCTTCCCCCACCTCTCCTCTCTCGGTGGCTAGCGCAGGAGATGGGCACGGACAGCGGTGGTGCGTGCTTCGGCCAGCTGGGGGTGACGACGATGGCGCGGGGGCCTTTCACGGTGGCGGCGTGGAGGCCTGGACGGCGACGGCACGGGGGCCTCGACGACGGCGGGGTGGCACGGGGCCTCCACGACGGCGGTGCAGGGTGCCTCCACGTCAGCTTTGGTTGGGGCTCGACGACCTCAAGAGCGGGGCAGAGCTTTTTTTTTTTATTCTGAAAAATAACGCGTGCAGCGGTGCTCCTAGCGAGCCGCTGCGTTAGAAAGTTCGTGGTCTGCATTAGTGCTTTTAATGCAAACGGTTCTTTTCTTGCGCTGAATAAATATACTATTTTTACATTCTAGCTATAGAATGGAGGTGGATCGACATTGTCTATACAAATACCTTTAGAACCTCCAGCATAAATTGTTTTTTTATAGTGTGACTAAGGTTATGTTTGACACAACTGAAATTTGTTTAAAAAGGAGCTTAGTTTTATAGCTACTAAAAAGCAACGGAAGCACTAAATTGATTTTTATATCTTATTATGAGAAATAGTTAAACTAATATACTGTCAAATAAATTTACTATTTGACACATCTACTTATTTCTATGAATAAGTTATATCAAATACAGTCTAAAACGAGAAGCAAACAATCATCATTAAATGCAGCGAGTTAGAACCGCCACAATAAGAGGTTCAATATATTTTTCACTATCATGATCTATACTAATCTGCTTGTATTTTTTTTAAGCCTCTTAAACTAAATATAGATGTAGCATCTATTCATACACACTCATACACTTCTTTACTCACACTCTACGATATACATCTATATTCTAGTTTTTAGAGTCGTGTTCTTCGAGAGATCATCAAGACTACTAGAATTTTGAGGTGCGACAGAAACATCGCTCAGTTTTTAAAGCCATGTCCTTCGAGAGATCATCAGAACTACCAAAATCTTGATGTGCGACAGAAATGTTGCTCAGTTTCTAGAGCCGCGTCCTTCGAGACATCATCAGGACAACCAGCATTTTGATGTGCGACAAAAACGTCGCTCTCCCATTGTAACACCATGTTGTTGAGAGACATCACCTGACACCGCTCAGTGAGACCCAAGTCCGATCCCACGGATCGAACCCGAGCGGCTGCGCTCGTACCCGAAGCTGCTAGCCAGCCGAGCCGGAACTCGGTCTCTAGTCTGATTATATTCGAGAGTGTGGTAGACTTATGGGTCCTATTTGGCAGATTAGACTCCTATGGATCTTACGTAGACCTATCTATATTCAATTACCTTGTTCGTGATTTATTTGTGGATTAAATTAAATTTTAAATTAAGTGACACACCAAGATGTTGGAGTTATTCTACATACATCCAACTGAAATTACTGAATAGAATTTTAGTAACAATTACAGGAAGTGACCTCATAACGCACCCAAAAGTTAAGATTTTTTAGCTCGGCTTATGTCGCCTACATGTGTAGGTCATCAAGCTGTTCACAATTATCACTTGAGCACAGCCAATAGGATGTAATCCCTGACGCAAGTCATTTTGGAAATCCATTTAACCTTTTTTACTCGCATGCTATCTTGTTCTCTACCTTCGACCTTCGCCAGCTATAAGCTCTGTGGGAAAAAAGTTTGCGAACCTGTTCGGAACCTGATTTGTTCAGGGGGAGCGAGGTGCGCCTGGGCCTGCGCTTTCGATGAATTTCTATGTTTTAAACGATGCCTAGTTTGGGCAAGTCTCAAGAGGCTCATGAAAAGATATTCCCATGAAAAGTTTATGATTAGGCCCAAAATATTCTCAAATTAACTCATATTTCTTTACCAAAAAGTTACATCTCATCCGAATCAATACATACGTCTAAGTGTTCTCTAGATACTCCCTCAATACTCACAATTCAAATCGATTTAGACATCGGCATAATCTTCATAGTATAACTTTGTCTTCTAATTTTTTATAAAAATATTAATTAAAAAACGACGTATGAACATTTTTATGAAAGTACTTTTTAAGACAACTCTACTCATTTTATTTTTATATTTCTAAACTTAACAATTTAAAATTTATTTGTTATTTATACTTCCAATATTTGACCAAAACAATATTCAAAATGTCTTGAATTATGAGTATGGAGGAGTAAGTTTCATACAGATTTACCATTTAGGATGACATAGTTGCAAAATTGAGACACAATACAGCAATCGAGGACATAAAGCTCAGTCATGTGATTTATATGCGTCCACTGGCTCAGTCATTTAAAATATCATGAATAAAGTGTAACAATGGTTCAATCTGGAGCAAGTTTTCACTAATTGTTTGAACTCATCCTGGTGTAACAGCTTTAGCGCTTCTTCCTGTCCAATAAACTAAAAAAGATGCACTCAGTTTTGAGGTTCTACTTAAATTTGGTGCAAACTGAATCCCTACAAAACCATTTACGGAGCATGTCCATCAACAGGAAAGAAGAAAATCACTCCACATGTAGGAATTTAAGTCATATGTTGGTTTTAGATGTTTTCAGGAACTAGCTACAAAATAAAATCACTACACGTCCACATGGTGGCAGAGGGTACATAAACCACATAGTACATGCATATGAAAATAGACTCTGCTGTGTGGCCAATAACCATGTAACTTCAGAGTTTAACTACATAAAAGCATGAACTGTCATCTATGAAAAACAAGCAACCTAATTATATTTATTTTATTAGTATCTCAGAATTCTGCATGTGTATTGTTACAATAGTTTCCCAAAAATTTATGATACATGTAGAAATGTTGTAATCTGAGAGTATGCAGAAATATTTGGGTCAGCATCCACTGCCACCATTTGAACTATTTCATATTACGAATGATCAACTAGAAGAATCATGGACAAAATATGATTGATTCTTTTTGTTAGCAGTACAAAACATAAAATTTGTCAACCCACCTTTGTGCACGACATGAAGGCCCCAAACCACTTTGAAGCAGAAACAAAAAACAGCAATTCAGCCAATGATGGATTAAAAAGCATGACTCTGATTTCTGATATGATGCATACTGTCTCTGAATGCTCCCACCATTTGGTGCCCCTGGGTTCTCTCTGTCCGGGGCTGAATGCTCTCAGCAATTATGGAGTCCAGTATTTCCCATGTTTATTTTCTACAGCCGATTCGAACTTCAGCACCTCCAGGCACAATTAGAAAGATGGTGCCACTCTGGACTCTGCAAGGTCCACGCTCCCCTCTTGGGTTCTCAAAATATATGGAAGTCAGATTGTCAATCATTCAAAGCCATCAATCATTCAAAGCCAACCATCAATGTCAGTTTCTCATCAAAAGTGAAAAATGTTTCGTGATCCATTGTTATAACATTTTGGCAGATAGATACTTTCCTACAAATAACCTGAATGAGAAATGAAGCAATAAAATCCTCAGATGTAAAAATTACTTTAAGGAACCTTTTTCACATACCTATTTACTTATAGCCAACTTCTTTCATTAAATGTCGATAGCTACGTCCACGTATTAAACGTTGCCAAAAGTATGATACTGATTCATGAAGATTCAATTGTAGCCTCTGTTGAACAAGCCTAAACAGAACAATCGAAAAGAATAATTAAGGCACTAAACATTTATTACAACAGGTAAGAAGTAAAGAACAAACCATCTGGCAAGACAACGCTGAATCCCACGAGTGATAGGTCGCATAAAGGATGGATCTCTTTGCTGATAAAGCAAACCAACCTAGCAAACAGCAGCATTTTATCATAAAATCAATATTATTGGACAACTATAAATTGTTCTGAATCAAAGTACCTCCATCATGGCAAGTGCTGCAGGATCATCCAATATTTCCAGACTGTCATCTGATAGGTAATTCACCTGTGAAATACACAAAATTATATAACTAGTTTTCCATAAATAGATTCTCCAACATGTGTGAACATGTTATACGATAATATAACTGATACATAAAAAATTGTAAATTCATTTCTAAAGAAGAGATTGTTACCCCAAATTCAGTGTTCACAAAGGATTGAACAAAATCCATAAGCTGAATCTTAGCCCATTTATATGATGAGGCAGTGTTCTCATCTCGAGGTGGGTGTCTCCAAGGTGCACCAAAAGATAATCTATTCTCTGGTATTTTACCCTCACGGGCATCAGCGGCGAATTTCTGCAGCATTCCCAATGCTTTCTCCATGGCTGGATTCACGACAGAGACCTGGTGTACAGAAATTAGATAACAGTCATACTTTTTCCCATCTTGTTTTTGTTTCCATTCCCCTTGATATTTGAAACAGAAATACAGTGCAGTCAAAGAATAGATCTAAAGGGCAAGCTGACTAGACTTTGCTTTTTTTTTTTTTTGAACCGAAACAGCGAGGGAGACCCCCCACTTTGCTTTATTGACAAAAGGAAAGGAAGATACTTACAATGTATACATAAAAGAGAAAAGAAACAAAACAGGGAAAGAAAAAACTGAAAGGGGTGAGAGATCTAAGAAAGACTATCAAACTCAAGAGAAAAAGAAGTCTCTAAGGGAGCATTTCATTCTGTGAGCTTGTAACTTTCTGAATTCAGAATATAGACATCCTCAATAGCATAATTTTTTATCTTTCAGCTGACTGAATCTTTACTTACTTGCATGTGTGCCAGATATGTATCAATAATTTCCTCAATATTTCTGTCATGCAGAGCCCTATAAAGCAATGGTGAGTCAGGTGTGAGGTTATACCATTGGAAGAAAAGAATGTAAGATAATTGAAGTACATTAAAGTTTAAGCTT
>BCLG01001986.1:0-11052 GCA_001602295.1 Zoysia matrella
GCACGCGCAGCCCCCGCGGCCGCTGCAGGTACGACGAGCAGTTCGACGCGGCCGCGCGCACCGCGGCCGCCGCGCGCCCCACGACCTCGGAGATGACGTCCCGGACCGGCTTCTGCGCGAGGTTCGGGATGGTGGCCAGCGTCGACAAGCACACGTCCCGGTGGAGCGTGCCGGCGCAGTGCCGCTCCACGGCCGCCGCTTCCAGCTGATCGGCGGCGGCGGCGCGTGCCGTATGGGTGCCGGTGACGGCGCCGACCAGCAGCGCCAGCACCAGCACCAGCAGGACGTAGTGGGAGACGAAGGAGGCGGTGAGGACGGGAAGCTTTTTCTTGGCTCTCGTAGCCGGAGGCCGCATTTCGATTTCGTTTTTGTGGTGGGTGGGATCACTCTCACTGTGAAGAGTGTGAGGCTGGGCTTGCAGACGTGACAAGGACAGTATAGCGATGTGCGGCGTTGCGCGTCGGATTGGAGGAGCCGGCCATTTATAAGAGCGTTCCATATATGGTAATCCGAAATGGAGGAATTTTTGGATCTCTTCATTTTACTCGTTTCGGCATTGACTTAGTCAAGATGTGAGCTGACAACGTGCTGCCATTTCATTTGTCTGCATTGATCATTTGATCTCCACCTTTCCGTTTGTAGCAGCAGCACACGTAGCGGTTTCACGCTGTGAGTAGCAGCACCCAACTTCATTTCTCAGCCAAAGAGAAATCGATTTGGCTCCTACTCCTGCAATTCTCTTATATGGAAAAGATGCAGATTCAATCATTCCAAGAAAAGCAGATCCAATCAAGCTAACAATTGTCCCAATATAGTATATACTTAATCATATATAGCTTTCTGAAAGACATAAATTGGAAAGCTAGGTCGTCGCTCGCTAGCATTGCAAACAAATTTAAAACTATGCTGCTGAAAAGATGCAGATGGGGACGTCTCTCGTCCGAAAACATTCCGGGATTACTGTGGCTGTGTCACGAGCGCCGTCTCCAGTTACGCGCAAAGATACCTCGGTTGTCTTCTTGATCCATCTGCATAGTAGGAATATTAGAAAACATACACCTCGGAATTCGAAGTTTTTTTAACTTGGATATGGTCCTTATTTGGAGAAAGATACTCTATACGCGAATGTCAAAACCTCCACGCGAAGCAGAGTGCCACGCGTACGCACGCAGACAGTCCATGTTGGCACGTTCTGAGTTCTGACACGGAGTACTTGGTAAAAGCTTAGATCGACCTGTGACTGAAAGTATTTTTTGGGAGCTGAGCATGCCGTTTTTGGTGGAGTCGTATGCGAGGCGAGCATAATTTGTTCTGTCTGGATTGTAAAATCACGTTCGCCGCACAAAGGAACGGAAGAAACAGATCAGGAGTCCAGGACAAGGCATATGCATCGTAATAGTAGTGGCCTTCGTCCTGGCTCCAACACAACGCCACTAGTGCGCCTGCCATTGTGCCATGTCCATGCCAGCGCCAAGACTTTCTCGACGGAAGTGCTGCATGGTGAGTGACCCATGGACCAGCACCGCTCTGATCTGACTTTGTCCTTGTTGCTCGACTGCAACACGGGTATAGGAAATGCAACCACAACATGCATATGCTCAGCTCAGGGCATGTCCCTGCAGGGAAACCAACAACTCGTAGTACCAGTTATGACATGGGTGCGGACGCAGCCGGTTTCGCATCGGCAGCAACACTCGAGTCCGGCTCTCTTCCTGTGATGGGCTACCAGCATGGCACCAAAGGCCAGTAAAATCGAATACGGCCCAAGGTTGACTCCTAGAATAATGCAGCCCAACAAGGATGATCGTTCATCATTAATCTTCCTCGGCCCACATTATCCCCAACCTCGTCAACGGACACCGCCACCGCCGCCGATCTTCGGGCACGTTCCAGACCCACGGCCGACTCGTGTCTTCCACCTCGTTCTCGATGCTCCGGTGCTCGCCACGTGTCCACCGCTCTCCCACCTCGCCTCCCCGGCGGCATACTCCTTTCTCTCGATGGAGCTCTTCACGCCTCTTCCTATATAAGACAGCCGTCACCCCCGCGCAGCCACCAGCGAAATCACCGATCAGGCGAACGTCATAGAAGAGTTCAAGCGAAGCAAACAGCCAGAGAGTTACTCTGCCGCTGTGTCCAGTCCAGCAGCGCAAGATGGCAACGGCGCGAGCTTTCCGGCTCTTCACTTCATTAAGGCCATCGACCGCGCCCCTCAACCTCCAGGCGGTGACTCACCGCCGCCTTCTCTCCGCGTCTCCCGCCTCGACGACGACGGAAGCGGGCGGTGCTGGTGACCCCGCACTGCACTCCGGCGACGCGCCGAACGAGGAGTACACCGAGCGCCCGGCACGGTTCTCCGCCGCCGAGGACGCCGCAGCCGGAGGAGCCGGCCACGCGAACAAGCCGCCGCCGTCGTCGGAGCCCAGCACGGAGCGCGTGCCGCCGTTCGGGCCGTCGGGGAAGCTGGGGACGCAGGAGCTTCCGGACGCCGCGTCCGGCTCGTCGTTCACGCAGAGGCGCCGGCTGTCCCGGACCGCGCCCGAAGGACGGGACGCCCGCGAGGACGCGACGCCCGGGCGCGAGGAGGCCGCGGCGCGGAAGGTGCGGGAGGAGGACCGGGAGTACTACCGGACGCACAAGCCGTCGCCGCTCGCGGAGGTGGAGTTCGCCGACACGAGGAAGCCCGTCACGCGCGCCACGGACGGGGGTGGTGACGCGGACCGGGCCGCGCCGGAGGTAACGGGGAACACGGTGCAGGACACGGTGGATGACTCGCTTGCGCGCGCTGAGGCTATGTTCCGGGAGGCTGCGCAACGCGGGAACCCCGAGTGGCCGCACTCCCGCGCGCTTGCGGAGATGCTGGCGCGGCGCGAGCAACGGAACGACGCGCCGTGGAGCAGCTGAAGAAAGAGGCCGCAGGCGAACAGGAGTTTGGAGAATGTTGCGACCGCATCCGTGTGTAGTAGGTACTCATACTGTGTAAATACTAGTGGCGCGGAAAAATAAAGATGGCTTTGTTTTCGATTATCTCTAACATAAACCCAATCAGTCATATCCCATATCATTTCCATATCCTCAACCAGATGTTATCCAAACGCGACTACCTCATCACAGGTTCGTTGGCCGCCGCGGGGGCCCGGCAGAGCGGACACGTTGTGTTGATCCGGAGCCACGTCTCGATGCAGGCCTCGTGGAACCCGTGCCCGCACCGCGGCAGCCGGCGCCCGGCCTCCCCATCCGCAAACTCAGCAAGGCACACCGCGCACTCCGACGTCGTCTCCGCGTCGACGTGCACGAACACGGGGAGCAGCGACACTGCCACGCCGCTAGAACCTGGCTGGGGCGAGGAAGCCTGAGCTGCTGACGACGCGGCGGCTTCCTTTCGGTAATTCCAGAGGAAGCGGCCGCCGAGGTAGATGAGCAGGAGGATGAGGCTGGCCGCAGTCAGGCCCGACACGCCGGCGTTGGAGATCCTGAAGCCCCGCGGCGGTGTGGCGCTGCTGGCCGCCAGTGCGGGGGCAGGCGCAGGACCAACCCCGTCCATGGCTCGCACCGAGTCTGGAGGATTTCGTCACGACTCACGAGGAAGCAAAGCGTGCTACTGATGTTGGAGTAGGTCGGGGACCAGATCGCTCTGTCTCGCTCCCGGTTAAGTGCCGGTGCGGGTCTTCGGTTTGCTGTTGCGACCGTGAGTGCCGTTCGAGCAGGGCCGGTGTTTTGTTAGGCGCCACCATGAGGGACGTGCACGCACGAGCACGCGACTGTTTCAGATGCTTTCTGTGTCCCGCGCCCTCTTTGCGCGGCGTGGCGGATACGGAGGCTCCTTTGAACATGGAATTTTTTTTTTAGTTTTTTATATTTTTTTTGTAAAATTAAACTGATTTTTATAAATTTTTTATGAGATTTATGTAAAAGTTATATGTTTCGAAAGAGGCCGGAGCCATGTGCACGAAAGTGAAGCCAACGACGGGAAAAAGAGTCCAAGCAAAGACGGATGCAGATACCACCTCTGTTCACCTTCATGCCGAGCCCCGCTACCGAGCCGCCGTTGAGCCCCGCCCCATTGCCACAGCCACCACTGAGCCTTGCTCGCTGCCGCAACGAGCCTCGCCCGCCACTGCCGCGCCGTGCCCTGCTGCCGAGTCGTGACCCGCAGCGTCGCCATCGAAGGGGTGAGGAACTGACAGGGTGGGTGGTTGGAGAGTTTATATAGGGTAAAGGTTTCAACTCGTCGTGGACTGGACCTTGATAGATGTAAACATGACGTGTTTTATTGGGCTCTTACTGGGTTGCAACGAGCCTTATGCTAATTGGGCCGTGCCGTGCCGCCCATCAGGCCGGACCCTCGGCCCAAGACGAAATGGACGAGGTCATGCCATGCTGGGTCGGGCTATTTTTTCTGTGCTTCAAGTCGACCCACTTAGCACGATCCATTTGGATATCTATATTTGTGTCGCTGGTTTGTCAGGCCTTATTACACTATTGGGTTAGTTCTATTGGGCCGGATCTAGGCCCATGAGGGGTCCAGCTCGCTTAATCGCTTTGGTCGGCGCTAATCCACAATGGCTAGTTTAAGGGAAAAAATTGGGTAAATTCTTTATTAGTCATAAAAAAATTTGTAGTTTCTTATCATTTACTCAAAAATTTTATTTTTTTTATCAACCACTAATGTTAACTTTCTTTTCTTATTTGTGACCCATATATTTGGAGGCTTGAAAAAGACCTTCTACTCGTTTTTTCGATTTTTCCTAAATTTTATTGTTACTCATTTTAGTCGATGTTATTTGGTTTTGAGGCATATAAAATTGACAAAGGAAATTTTTTACTTACAATTCAAATTTTAAAATTTAATCTGAACCATTTTATTTCCTTGAATGCTCATAGGTCATAATGTGAATTTGTGAGATAAAATTGATTCCTAAATATTTACTAAAATGGGTAATGAGAAAACTCAGTAAAAAATGATGGATGGGTAAACAAGTACTCCCTCCGGTTTTTTAATTGTTGTTGACGTTGACTTTCAACTCCAATTTTGAACATTCGTCTTATTAATTTTTTTTAATAAATAGCATATATTTTATTATAATTTCATTTAATATTAGAGGTAATTGAATCACAATTTAAAATTTTACATATTTGAACTAATTTTAAAGTTAGAGTTAGAAGTCAACAGCGACAACAATTAAATAACGAAGAGAGTATTTCTCAAGCCTCAAATTGTACAAGAGAGGCAAATAAGTAAAAGATTTAATATTTGTGGTTGATAAAAAAAATTCAAAATTTTGAATGGCTAATAAGAAACTAAAAGTTTTTTTCATGGCTAATAAGAAATTGAAAAAAAATCACTAAACCATCCGCACTGCGTGCGCGCGGCTGCGGACACGTCTGAGATGGTTACCATGGATGCATGCGCTATGGCTACGAAGAGGTGTTTTGGTTGTCGTGATCTTTTCTCTGGGTCTAGTAGTGTAGATCCGAGAGTTTCCATGTCGATAATAAATCTGTAGTTCGGAGGTGGTCAATACCTTCGGATTCGGTCGCCGGAGTCGAGGAAGACGATCCGACCATCTGCCCTTTGTCGGTGCTGTCCTCTGCACTGGGGCAGCGTCGGTCGGTGAAGAGGACAGTGGCGTAGAAGTCACGGCGACGTCGTCGATCTCCTGGTGACGGCGGTCTTCGTGGCAGTGACGGCGGTGGTGCTTCCCGTCGGCACAGCGCCCTCTCACAGATCGGGTTTAGGGATGTCGGTGGGGTGCAGCGGTACGGACAAACTTAGGTCATGAGTTTCGGCCGGTCCCCCACCTCTATTTATTGTGGCGCTGGCGACAGAGGTCCACTAGCCATAATGGGCTGGGCGCGATTAGGTCAAAGGCCCATTAAGACCGTTAGACCAAAACGGGTGGAGATCAATTCCTAACATTTTCCCCCTTGATCTCACTTTATACTTTCATCTTTATTGCCTTTTAACTTCACTCATTCTATTACAGATTAATGTATAGAACAGCTTCATCGTCACAGTCAATCGCCGAAAGACTTAACAGCTACAATACATTTTTCTGTTCTAAAATAGTTACTATACATTTTGAGCCATCTTTTAGTTCAGGAATCACAGGCTTTCTTTTAAACCCATGCCGGCAACATGTTCAATAAATACTTTGGGTGATAAGTCTTTAGTAAGCGAATTCGCTAGTATCTTTGCGGTGCTTATATGCTCAAGACTTATGATTTGATCTCGAACTTTATCTTTCACAATATAGTACTTTATGTCAATGTGTTTGGCAGCACCACTTAACTTATTGTTGTGTGCATACGTTACTGCGAGTTCGTTATCGCAGTACAACTTAAGTGGTCTATAGATGTCGTCAACCACTTTTAAACCGGATATGAACTTCTTAAGCCAGTTCACCTGCCCCGTAGCCTCATAACATACTACAAACTCGGCATACATTGTGGACGATGTAGTGACGATTTGCTTTGAGCTTTTCCACGAAATAGCTCCTCCAGCAAGAGTAAACACATATCCAGATGTAGACTTTCTATCATCTCCCGCATAATCAGAATCTGTATACCTCACTATATGGAGTGAATCTAATTTTCTGTATGTCATTATGAGACCTTTTGTTTCTTGCAAATAACGCAATACTTTCTTTATTAATTTCCAATGCTCTATTCTAGGATTGCTCTGAAATCTGCCAAGTAACCCGGTAACAAATGCTAAGTCAGAGCGTGTACATACTTGAGCATACTGTAAGCTTCCGACAACTGAAGCATATGAAACCGCTTTCATTTGATCGATCTCATATTGGTTCCTGGAGCATTAAAAATCCTCATATCTGTCGCCCTTGACTATAGATGCGGGTGATGGACTACATTTATGCATACCATATTTCTTTAATACTTTCTCTATGTATGGTTTCTGTGACAGTCTCAATACCTCTTTGTTTCTATCTCGATGAATTTTGATTCTTAAAATGAAGGAAGCTTCACTAAGATCTTTCATGTCAAAGTTAGAGGACAAAATCTTCTTTGTCTCCAGTAGTAGACTGACATCACTATTAGCTAGTAAAATATCATCCACATACAGAATTAAAAAGATAAACTTTTCATCTTTAAACTTTGAATAAACACAGTTATCCTCTATATTTTCTTTAAACCCAAATTTCTTTATCGTGCTGTCAAACTTCAAGTACCATTGTCTTGAAGCTTGCTTTAACTCATAAATCGATTTCTTTAGACGGCATCTCAGTTTTTCACTTCCTTCCATAACAAAACCTTTCGGCTATGCCATGCAAACATTTTTCTCCAAATCTCCATTTAGAAATGCTGTCTTTACATCCATCTGATATAACTCTAAATCATAATGAGCCACTAGTGCCATGATTTTGAAGGAATCTTTACATGAGACCGGAGAAAAGGACTCATTGTAATCAATCTCTTCTCTTTGAGTAAAGCTTTTTGCCACGAGTCGTGCTTTATATCTTTTTACGTTCCCTTGAGAGTCGAGTTTTGTCTTATAGATCCATTTACAGCCTACTATTTTGACACTTTTAGAAATTACTTCTAAGTCCCAGACTTTATTAGCCTTCATAGACTTCATTTCTTCTTTCATGGCTTCAAGCCATTTTGAATAGTTTTCACTTCTCATAGCTTCTTCAAATGAGGTGGGATCATCATCTATTTGAAATTCTTCTATCTGATAAACTTCATAGTCATCAGAAATAGCTGATTTTCTTATTCTTTGAGACCTCCTCGGAGCCTCTTTATTTTGTATATTTTCTGTTTGAAGCTGTTCTTACTTCTCCTCATCTGTGGCAATAGGTTCTATTGGATCCTAAGAAACAGGTTCTTTATTCTCATTCATTGTTGTCATATGAGGAACAATAACAGGTGCTTGCATCACAGTGTCTCGCACTGTCGGTGCAGCGACAGCAGGTAGTGTAAAGAATGGTTCTTGAATCATCGGAGTGGGCGCATACGTCCGCTTCTTTTCAAGGTCAATCTCTCGAGCTACCATACTCCCTCTCATCGTCTCATCCTCTAAAAAGACAGCGTGTCTCATTTCTACAAACTTTGTATGTCTATCTGAACAGTAGAAATGATAACCTTTTGATTTTTCTGGGTAACCAATAAAATGGTAACTTACTGTTTTGAGATCAAATTTCCTAATGTTTGGGTTAAATACTTTAACCTCAGCTGGGCTCCCCTATACTCGTAAGTGGTTTAACAAAAGAACTCTACCTGTTTACAATTCGTACGGTGTTTTCGGCACCGATTTACTGGGTACTCTGTTGAGAATATGAATGGCGGTTTTTAACGCCTCTATCCACAAGCTCAATGGCAGTGTAGAATAGCTCATCATACTTCGCACCATATCCATCAAGGTACGGTTGCGTCTTTCAGCTACTCTATTTTGCTGAGGTTCGCCCGGTGTAGAATACTGGGCTACTATTTTATTTTCCTGTAGAAACCTTGTAAAAGGTCCAGGAACTTGTCCATACGGGTATGCCGACCGTAGTACTCTCCCCCACGATCAGATCGGACTATCTTTATCTTTAAATCGTGTTGGTTTTCAACTTTAGCCTTAAATATCTTAAATTTATCCAAGGCTTCATTTCTTTTTTTGATTGGATAAATATATCCATATCGGGAGTAATCATCTGTAAATGTTATGAACGAGTCATAACTATCTATATTCTTCACAGAAAAGGGACCATAAATATCCGTGTAAATAATTTATAGAACTCCTGTGCTTCTTTTTGCATCTTTCTTTATTTTCTTAATATATTTTCCTTTAATGCAATCTCGACATTGTTCTAAGTCTGAGAACTCTAGTGGAGGAAGAATATCATTCTTAACTAGTCTTTCTATTCTCCCCCTCGAAATATGGCCTAAACGACAGTGCCATAATTTCGACGACTCATCTAGAGTTCTTTTTCGTTTTCTATTTTCATTTATGGACGAGGATTCTTTTATCTCGCACGCAACGTTATTATTATCGCATATAACATTCACATCATCACGTACTAATAGCAAATAAAGCTTATTTTGTAAGATGGCAAGACCAACACATTCTTTATTAAACTTTATTTCACACTTGCCATTTCCAAAATGACAATCATAACTATCATTATCCAAACATAAAACACTAATCAAATTCTTCTGTAGAGAGGGTACATAAAGAACATCTTTAAGTATAAAAATAAAGCCATCAGCTAGCTCTAATGAAAGATCGCCAACGGCTTCAACTTCAGCTTGGACTCTATTTGCAACTTTAATGTATCTTTCTCTTCTTTGCGTAGTCCTCGTCGAACGGAATCTCTGCAATGAATTAGCAACATGAACAGTTGCTCCAGAGTCAATCCACCAAGTAGATTTCGAATATTGCACATATAAAAATTTATTTATAAAGGTAATAATGTTCTCATCTTTCTTTGTTATGATCATCTTTAAATATGAGAGACAATCCTTCTTATAGTGTCTCGTCTTCTTGCAGTGAAGACACTGATCCTTGTCTACTGTAAATTTGTTCTGTTGAGGCTGATAGATAGAGGCTTTTCCCTTGTTCTTTGAGGAGTAGTTGTTGAAGTTTTTTCTTTTGTTATCCTTCACATAGTTGATAGAAACACCATGTGAAGCTTTAATTCTGTCATCCTCTTGCACACACATTGCTATGCACTTTTCTAAGTCCCAAGACTCGAGTTGCATATTGTAGTTGACAATAAATATATCAAACTCTTTTGACAAAGAAGTAAAAATCAGATGGATAAAAAGTTTATCTTTGAGACCTAGATCCATTAGTTTGAGCTTCGATGCCATGTTGCTTATTCTCAGTATGTGCTCTCTAATGCCACCGTTACCACCAGAGTACCTTTCATTCACAAGTTGTTTAATAACTTGTGTGGCGTATATCTTTGAAGAGCCAGTAAATTGGCTCTTTATTCTTTCAAGGTACTCTGTGACGGTGTTACACTCCGCGATTGAACCCACAATTGCAGGTCCAATCGTGTTTTTTATCACAGCCATATATTTCTTGTTGGCTGTGGTCTATTTTCTATGCTCAAAGTCATAGAATATTTTTAAGAAAGTATAGTCACTCTGTCTGGTCTGCCAAGCAGCCTCAGCCTCATTTTTTTTCCTCACTGGCTCCTCAGGCTCAGTGGGACATGCTGTGGTCAGGACCCAGTCCACCTCAGCTAAGATAAACGCAAATTCTATCTTTTTCTTCCACTCTTCATAGTTGTCACCTTTGAGAGTGGGTATCTTTTTGATACAACTCATTAAGCTGTATCCACCTGTAAATAAATCAAATAAAGTGAGAACATAAAAAAACAGTAAATATATATGTCTTATTTTCAATGTTGGTTAAAAATATGACACATAATTTTATATTATACATTAAATCTACATCACCGTTGGGCAGAAATAGAAATAATACATAAAATGTCAATTACAAAAATTATAATACTGTTATTATCAACGTTGGTCAGAAAATAACAATATCATAATTATCTAAAATTTATTATTATTTTTCTAAAATTAAATTCTTCCGTTGGTTCGAATTTATTAATGAAAATAATTTCCTTAAAGTACGCAGCGAAAAACAAAATTTCTTAATTTTCAGAAGCATTTACTTTATTTTTCTGTTCTGTCAAAATTATCTCGTTGGTTCAAATTTTAACAGAATTAATTAGGTAAAAAAAATTATCTAATTAATCAATTAAAATGCCTCTGAAAAAGAAATGAAATTTTTTTCTTTTGGGCTGAAATTGAAATTCGGCCTGACCCATTAGCCTTTTGCAATTCGTGTAAGCCAACCTAGGCTTGAACCGAAATTTCACTCTCCCTCTTGGGCCGAATCTGGCCCATTTAGCTGTCGCGCGATCTGAACCGTTGGATTAAGATCTGACGGACACGCTCTTTTTTCGGAGGTATAAAAAGAGTGGAACTCCTTTCAACCCTAACCCTAATTCATTTGCTTCTCTTCCCCACTCTTTTCTTTAGTTTCTGACGGCTGCGCGAAACCGTAGCCGAAAACCACTTGCCTGCCCGCGC
>BCLG01001986.1:11420-31013 GCA_001602295.1 Zoysia matrella
CTTTTTCGCGGTTGTGACTTTTTTTTTTCTCTTTCGCAGTTCCTTCGCGGAGCTCTAGGCATCCGTCACAGTGTAGCCGACGGCTATAATTTTTCTTTTGGATCTTTGCTCGCGGGTAGGGTTCTGACGAGTTTTTTCATACTCGTCGGGATCTACTCCTAGATTTGACTCTGATGCTAATGTCGTGATTTTTTCTCTGGGTCTAAATGTGTAGATCCGAGAGTTTCCATGTCGATAATTAATCTGTGGTTCGGAGGTGGTCAATAACTTCGGATCCGCTCGCCAGAGTCGAGGAAGACGATCCGGCCATCTGCCCTTTGTCGGTGCTGTCCTCTGCGCTGGGGCAGCGTCGGTCGATGAAGAGGGCAGTGGCATAGATGTTACGGCGACGTCGTCGATCTACCGGTGACGGCGGTCGTCGTGGCGGTGACAGCGGTGGTGCTTTTCGTCGGCATAGCGCCCCCTCACAGATCGGGTTTAAAGATGTCGGTGTGGTACGGCGGTACGGACGAACTTAAGTTATGAGTTTCGACCGGCCCCCACCTCTATTTATTGTAGCGCTGGCGACAGGGACCTACCAGTTATAATAGACTAGACGTCCCTGATCAAGGCACGATTAGACCAAGAGTCTATTAAAACTGTTAACTCAAAACAAGTGGAGATGAATTCTTAACACTGGTGACAGAACTCTTCTCCTCCGCCGCGCGGACTGATCTCAAGGTATATTATGCTCCTCCGCTCTAGCCGGAACGCGCGCTGCACTCAGCGCACAGCCCCCAGCCCCGCCATCTGCATCCTCTCGCTGATCGAGCCGGAGCAATCTCAGCAACTGACAGCGGTGATGCCGGCGACGCTTCCGGTGACAGACCGGCGGTGCCAGTACCCGATCAACCCCCCGTCGAGAGGAAGTACTATTAATCAAGGACAGCATGACGAGTGACAACGACACCTAACTACTCCGATCCTCCGATGATGAGCGCGAGAGCCCGGAACCCGTACGATATTTTCCGGAGACTCGCACGGAATTCCGCGATCCATGTCGACGCACGCAGATGTCGCCACCTCGCCTACTCATGTCCGCTTTGGTGTTACAAGCAAGGCAACAAAACCCATGGTTTTTGACGGCATCGATACGATCCAGGTTAGTATCGAAGTTCTGTTGATCACGAGCAGATTCTCTCTCGACCAACCATGGACGTACGTCGTTGCGTGCATGCCGGTCCCATTGCATCACAAACGATCGATCACCATCCCTGAAGATACGTGAGCTTGCCTGCCTGCCGGATAATTTCAGTTCATCATCAGAGTACACATGCAATGACCATGCATGTGCATGTAGCTCTGGCGAGAAGAAGCGGCCACGCGACCCGTGTGGCGGTGCGAAAGAGCCGAGGCACCCGTGGGTGCCTGTGTGGCATGGCATGGCTAGCTGCGCGCACGGCCACGGTCGCTCAGACCCAGCGCATATGTTCCAACTTGTCTGCCAGCTTCCCCCTCCTTGCCATGGTGGCGCGGTTCATCTCCTGGTATTATCCACGAGTGACATTTCTCTGGAAAACAATAAAGTCACGTGAGTGACGGACCGGGGAACGAACGAGATTGGCAGATCACTATAAAGAAACTTTAGCCTTTCGTCAAGCCACCTCGCTTCGAAAACCAGTCCTGAATGTGGCTAAGCATGCTAATGAAAACATAATGTTCCAACTTGCATGGCCTGAAATCCCATGTCGTTACTCTACCTAATTCTTCCCCTTATATCATTTCTCCAGAAAACAATAAAGTCACGTGAGTGACGGACTTAGGAATGAACGAGCCGTTGGCACTGGCAGATCACTATAAAGAAACGTTAGCCTTTCGTCGAGCCACCTCGCTTTGAAAACCAGCCCGCGCTAGCTCTCTCCTGATCGACCTGTTGAAGGAGCAGAGATAGAAGAAGATGTCGAAGGATCGCAAGAAAGCAGCAGCTGCTGGTAGTCTACATGAGAAGCTGCAGATCCTACGCACCGTCACCCAATCCCAAGCGGTATCGATCTCTGCATATTTGCCTCTCGTGCATCATGGTTTACTCTGTGGTGGTCGCGCCGTCATACATGCATTCCATGGTTACAGCTGAGCGACACCTCCATAATCAAGGACGCGTCAGAGTACATCAAGAAGCTCAAGCAGAAGGTAGTTAGGCTCAACCAGGAGATCGCTCGCGAGGAAGACGCGCTAAAGCAGATGAATTCCGTCCCAATGGTAAAAACATTTCGAATGCTAACAGCTCTCTTTTCTCGTTGATCGTATACTAGGTACACAATCCATATGGGTATAATTGACATGTGCATCCATCATTCATCCGCTGGATCGATCACGGGGACGATTGATGCAGGTCACTGTGGAAACCCTAGGTCACGGGTTCCTTGTCAACGTTTTCTCTGACAAGAACTGCCCCGGCCTGCTTGTTTCGATCCTTGAAGCGTTTGATGACCTGGGCCTCAACGTACTCGAAGCCACGGCATCTTGCGCAGATGCCTACCGCCTTGAGGCTGTCAGAGGAGAGGTAGCGTAAGAGATCAAACATTGTTGTTAAATACCCCTAAATATGTAGTTTGTCAAAATAATGGTTATGTTGAAGTTAAATAGGCTGTTATGTCCAAGTTCACATCTGATTGTTTTGTTAGTCAAATATCAATTCCGTGGCTGGTGTTCAGTTATTGCCATATATGCATGGATGCAGAACATGATGGAGAATGTGGATGAGCATGTTGTGAAACAAGCCGTGCTCCAGGCAATCAGGAACTGCTCCGAATGCGGCCGTAAACAACAGTAATGCAACAAGGGGATAGATAATTTGTCGCAGATCATGACAGTATGATAAATGTGCATCCATTTCGCAGACTCGTAGATCCCGGCCATGCTTTTGCCTTGCCAAGTTCTCCTCTTTCGGTCATCAACTATCCTGCCCATGGTGATCGATCGATCTGAAGAAACGCTTCAGAAAAATCGAACCGTAGCATCTCCCTTGCGTACTATTAGTCGGCCCTATATACATGTGTACTTAGTAGCTAGTGGTGGTGGTGAAAGATGTAACATCTGCAGATATGTTGTTCCATCCTAATTGTTCTCTTCAGAACACGATCATAATTTTTCATATCTTGATACTACTGGAGTGAATGGGACTGCATGCACAGCCTCCTGCACTTGATCATGAGCAACAACTGGGCACCAAAACTAAGCTGGCCTCGATCGAAAACCAGTACACGGACTGCAATGCAAGAATCCAATGATCCAGATGTTTCCAACAAATCGAGCACAAAGCTCCAATACCCAGGGAATGCGGCCAATGAGAAGACAGGGAATAAGACCAACTTCAATAGATATCTAAACATAGCATCTAAATACAAATATAAATGTTACTAGTAAAAATATATCTCTAACAGTGATTTAATTGAGTACTCTAAATTTAACTACTATCAGTTTCATGTTTCTAGGTAGCTAAATGTGAGTACGCCATAAGTAATATCTATACTATCGATGCCTGTTGGAGATGAGAACTTTTATAGCTATCAATATCAATTTACCAACAACTTAAACATAAATTTAGGCATTCAAATTTTAAATATTTGTTTGAGATGCTCTAAGAGCACGGGGGAGGACACAACTGGGCACTCACGGTATTCTGGCGCCATCTCGCTCTTGGCAGCTGCTGCAGGCTCTCAGCTCTCTGCAGGGCTCACTGGCTCAGCCACTGTTCGTTTGTTTCTTCAGGGTGCACGTACGCAGGAACTTACTATGCGCTCGTGATCATCCTGCTAGTGCATGAGACAGCAGCATATGCATGCATGCATGCGCGGATGTCACGAAAGACGCAGAGAATATTTGCGCCTCCGTCCACGTCCATGTGGGCGAGTAGGTACCTTGCCAGCTCAGCTAGCTTATCATATCTGTTCAGTTCGATCTCTTCGGCTGATCTCGCCATGGATATCCGAAGAGGCTGCTGTAGACATCCTTCTGTTTACTGTTCTGCAGCATCAGCCTCTAGGCCGCACAATTGGGTCTCTTACAGGCCTCACAAATGGGCCTTTCACAGATATGGGCTTTATGTGATGATGGGCTGCGGTGGTTTTTGTGGAATGCGCTCTCCAGAAATTTCAGCCCATAACACCAGGTGGAGAGTGCCCACTCATGAGGTCCATTTACTGGAGACTAGAGGCCGAGGATGGCAGAATAGAAACACATTTTCTTCCTTCTTCTTGTTTTTTATTGAGCTGATCGATAAACAGTCCCCCCTCCCACTCCCAAAATTGTTCACAATGATAAGAAAATCTATGATGTAGTGTGTTCCTCAGTCCCTAAAAAAAATCTAGAACAAATTAATTTATATTGATCAATCTAGCAGTAAGTAATAATGCCTCGTCGCCATGTACAGCACAGCCGCGAATCACCCGCTATAATATCATGGAGGAGGTGATCCGGTGCCAGCATATTCTTCCATCAGAAACTTCAAACAAAGCGGTTCCATTGTCCGACCGCTGCATGCAGACAGAGACGACGAACGAAGCGGTCGCTCGCAGCCGCCGAGCCCAACGACCCCAACGCACGCCCGGCCAAGGGTGGCCGCGGTCGCCGCCAAAACGCGCCAGCGAGAGGCCGCGCCGCCGCTTGGCTTCTCCGGTGGAGCGGCGTGCGACCCTGAAACCGAAGTGTGCGGAGCGCCTAACCCACGCTCGACAAGAACGGCCGGTGAGCGACAGGTCGTCGTTCGTCTCTCTCGCGTTCTGGGCATCGTTGAAACGGCGAACCAGACGCATATGTGCGGTGCCGAATCTGCCGATCGAGCTGGAGCTGTTGCTCTCAGTGTCCAGTTCGCCTGCTCACCGGCTAGTTTGTTAGCGAAGGTAGGAAGAGCATCTATTAGGTGTGCCAGTCGCATTACTGAACGCTTTGTAGCTACCCGCGGCTGACGACGACGCCAATGGTGCACTAGTCAGCAGAGAGGATCACGCCGGGATCGTCGTTAGGTCGACGGTTTTTGACCTTTTGCGTCACTCGTCAGCGCTGCTTTGTCTCCTGACGTGGAAAAATTCGATGAGTCGGCAGGATAATTTGTTGTTTGGGCAGGGTATTTTGGTGGGAGATGAGCATCACCTCTTAGACGGATTGGTTTGTTTGAACTGTACGGATTCACAAGTGGACGAATGGAAAATGCAAGCCTTCCAGCTGTGTTGATGGCAAAAGGGGTGTATCATTCTGTTGAAATGAAGAGTGTGGCGGGAATGGTTAGCAGCAACTTGCAGAATGCTAGCTGCTTGACAATCTGGTGATGGCGCTAACAATGTGTTGACTGCTGTTGACTGTTGAGAGTGATGTCCCGGTTACTGCAGCAATCTGCCAGTTGTTTTTGTGCGTCTAAGTCTACCACTACTGCTTCCACTACGTACGGTAACAAAACAGTACTCCGAGATTTTATCTGTCGTCATTCATCGGTGGTCTACAGGTAAAGCGACGTCTGTTTCGGAATGTTCTGATGGAAATGTGTTGATTTTCAGATACGTGATATAGTGATGATTCTAACTGTCAAGATTAAACAAGTCTTTATCAACGGCGCTTGACTTTTACCGAACTGCTGCGTCACAAGTCTATGCAGATCAACACATGTAATCATACAATTATGGAACTAACGCATACTATCATACAGTTATGGAACTAACAGACTATCTTTCCTTTTTGAAGCATGATAGGGTCTTATTAGAACTACTACGGTATTCTCACATCATATTGGGACAATACTCAACTTCATCTCTGAACTATCGTCGAAAGCTCAATTTTATTTATCAACTTTCAAAAGGTCCAACTATGTTCCTAAACTTTGGTTAGAGGTTCAGTTTCATCCCTTATCTGATATGACTGCATATATAGCATGCCGCATAAACATCAATTTTAGATTTTGAATTTTAACTAGATTCATATATTTTCATATCCGTTTGAACCATTGCGTTTCTTATAATTAAAGCAATGAAAAATCCTATAAAGTTTTATTTTTATTTTTATTTTTAAAATTTTAATATTTTTATGTATCATATATATTCAAATTCGATAACTTGTAAATATTCTATGATTTTTACATTTTCATATACTACTTCATATTTTAACAAACTTACTCAACACAATTCAAATGTAGGAAATGCCATTTTATTAATGCAATAGAAAATTTTAAAAATTCATATTTTTTTAGGTTTTCAAAATTTAAAAACAACAAAATATATTCACGTGGATATAACATTTTCATCAATGATTCTTAGCACAATCCAAATATTAAAAAAAATGTTACATTAATTCTAAACAATTCAAATAGATCTGAAAATAGAGTTATAGTTTAAGAGAAATCAATTTGAAATTTGAAATTTAAAAGTGAAGCTGACGTGGAATGCCACACTGATGGGCAGCCACATGGGATCAAGGATTAAACTAAACCTCTAACCAAATTGTTTAGGAACTAAATTGGAACTTTTGACTGATGAAATTGAGTATTATTCCTATCATATTAACTTTTTAAATGAATTATTATTATTTTTGAACAAACAAAGAGGCATTGACTTTTCACACCTTTCGAAGATGGCAGCACATTTCTTTGACCTGAAAATGCGGTAGCGAACTTGGGTCTTTGAGCCTAATAAGCGGCACTGGAAAATTACCCGTCTGCTACATGTACGTATGACCCACGTTGAAAGAAAAGGAACAGAATGAAAGCCAAAATACAGTTTGCGTCAGAAGGAAATAAGAAACGAAAATGTTTGGCAGGCCCGTTTGATGCATGTTTGATCATAGATGAAGGCTTATCCGACAGGGCCAACTAATATTCGAAAGCAAGAACCATCCATTCAGTGATCATTCAGTGATGATTGTGACGTCTCTACAAAATACTATTACTGGCCTGCAAACCCATTGCACTGATCCGCCATTGCTGCGGCTGCCAACGAAAGATTGGGCGTACGTACGTCACAACTATAAAAAACATTACGACGTGCTTCCAACAGAGTGTCACAGGCCAAAGATAACATCTACTTCCCTCATTTCTTAAATTGATACTTAGTTGACTTCAAACTTCAATTTTTACTATACGTTTTATTTAAAAAATTATGATAAATTTTATATATTTTATTATAATTTTTTTTATTATCAAATATATTTAAAACACAGTTTAAAATTTTGTACATTTAAACTAATTTTTTAAATAAAACAAATAATTAAAGTTGAAATTTAAAATTAACAACGATATCATTTTAAGAACGGAAAGAGCGGTCATGCATGGCACTATATAAACACAGATCCGTGATGCAAGATAAGCAGGCCACTGCAAGCACTCTTGAGCCTAAAAAGGACTACTTGACCCTGTAGAAAGTAGCAGTGGTGCTGGACAGATGGCTTCTTCTCTGTCAGTCGGGGTCCTGGTGCTGCTGTGTCTCGCGGCGGCGGCATCGGCCCAACTGTCGCCGACATTCTACTCCAGGTCGTGTCCCAGAGCTCTCGCCACCATCCAGGCCGCTGTGAGGGCCGCGGTGGCGAGCGAGCCACGCATGGGAGCCTCCCTGCTCAGGCTCCACTTCCATGACTGCTTTGTCCAAGCAAGTCCCCCATCGCAAATTCTCCCTCTTTCTTCTACTTAATTTTGACTGAGTCAATCAGCTTGAATAACATTTTTTTGATGTGACCGTAGGTTATTCTAAACAAAATATACAGAAAATTGTAATTGAATTTCGTGTACAATTAAAGCGAATGAGCAAAGGAAAGATAAATGAAATAACACGTGTGACATTTTATCAGGGCTGCGACGCGTCCGTGTTGCTGAACGACACGGCCACCTTCACAGGGGAGCAGACTGCGTTCGGGAACCGAGGATCCATCAGAGGCTTCACCGTCATCGACAACATCAAGGCGCAGGTCGAGGCCGTGTGCCCGCAGACCGTCTCCTGCGCCGACATCCTCGCCGTCGCCGCCCGCGACTCCGTCGTCGCGGTCAGAAATTAACTCCGTGACGTGCGATCGAACTCATCGATACCGTAACGTATCGCCAGTTCAGTTTATCTGACTAGACCGACGGCTTGGTGCCTCGTGTATGGATGCATTGGTGCAGTTGGGCGGACCTACGTGGAGGGTTCCTCTCGGGAGGAGGGACTCGACGACGGCGAGCTTGTCTCAGGCGAACAACGACCTGCCTCCTCCGATCTTCGATCTCGCCAACCTCACCGCCGCGTTCGCCGCGAAAGGGCTCAGCAGAACCGACATGGTTGCTCTATCAGGTCCCGCGTAGTTACTAATTATCGTCCGAACCTTCCATGGAAATGGTGCCAGACACTAGTAGGAGTCACTCTGAACTTCGCACGTACGTGCAGGCGCGCACACGATCGGGCAGGCGCAGTGCACCAACTTCCGTGACCGGATCTACAACGAGACGAACATCAACGCGGCGTTCGCGACGCTGCGCCGGGCCAACTGCCCGCGGGCGAGCGGCGGCAGCGGCGACGGCAACCTGGCGCCGCTGGACGCCACGACGGCCAACGCGTTCGACAACGCCTACTACAGAAACCTGCAGGCGCAGAGCGGGCTCCTGCACTCCGACCAGGTGCTGTTCAACGGCGGCGCCACGGACGCGCTGGTCCGGACGTACGCCACCTCGCCGGCGCGGTTCAACAGGGACTTCGCCGCGGCCATGGTGAGGATGGGGAACATCAGCCCGCTCACAGGGACCCAGGGACAGATCAGGCTCGCGTGCTCCAGGATGAACTAGGACGTACGCCACCAAACGATGATGGTTGAGAACACGGTGATCGTCGATCAAGTGTGTGGAAAAATCGATAATAAGGCCGGCTAATAGGCCATTGTAATCAGTTGTCATGTTTGTCCTTGTACCGACCGCGATGGCCAAGAACGACCCTTTCTTTTGCATCAACAATCACCATGTGGAGCGTGGCCTACCCATCTTTCTGAAGGGCCCTCATGGCCTCATGCAACTTCATGTGTGGAATTTAAGAATCCCTTGTTTTGCCAGTGTCTGCACTCTTGTACTGCCGCCGCAAAATATCATGGGGGCGTCGCTGCTCAGGCTTCAGTTCCATGACTGCTTTGTCCAAGTAAAATTCGTGACCAAAGCCTTAGCTTGCTTCGAGACCTTCTAATTAATTATTTGCCTCTTATTAGTCATAACAAGAGCTATCGATTTTTTTAAATCGTTTTCGAGTACTAACAGAGATTACTGTGCTTGACTTCAGGGGTGCGACGCTTCCGTGCTGCTGGTGGACAACGCCACCTTCCCCGGTGAGCAGAGGGGCTTCGAGGTCATAGACAACATCAAGTGGCAGGTCGAGGCCATCTGCAAACAGACCGTCTCCTGCGCCGACATCCTCGCCGTCGCCGCTCGCGACTCCGTCGTCGCGGTGCGTAAGCAGTGCTTAGTTACCAGCACGATCAAATTGGGCCCGCGCGCGTGTTCTGACTGTCGCAAATGCATGTCGACTTGCAGCTGTGAGGGCCTTCATGGACGGTTCCTCTGGGACGCAGGGACTCCACAACCGCGAGCATGTCTCTGGCTAATAGCGACCTGCCGCCGTTTTCCTTCGATCTCGGCGACCTCATCACCGCCTTCGGCAATAAGGGCTTCACCGCTACAGAAATGGTTGCACTCTCTGGTGCAGCCTCACAAGTACATCACAATCGTTCCCTTCCTTTAACTTCACCGTCGCCATGATCGAAGAAACTCAAGTTCTCACATGGCGAGACGATGATGCACGCATGCTGCAGGGGCGCGCACCATCGGGCAAGGGCAGTGCTTGACCTTCAGGGACCGCATCTACAACGACACCAACATCGACGCAGGGTTCGCGGCGTCGCTCAGGGCCAACTGCCCCAGGGCGAGCGGCAGCGGCGACCGCAACCTGGCTTCGCTCGACGTGACCGTACACCTTCGACAACGCCTACTACACGAACCTGCTGTCGCAGAAGGGGCTCTTCCACTCCGACCAGGCGCTCTTCAATGGCGGCAGCACCGACAACACCGTCAGGAACTTCGCCTCTAACAAGGCGGCGTTCAGCAGCGCCTTCGCGGCGGCCATGGTGAAGATGGCGAACCTCGTCCCGCTGACAGGGTCTCAGGGACAGATCAGGCTCACCTGCTCCAAAGTGAACTAAGAAGTGCTGCTTAATTAGACAGCATACAATGAAAGATTACACATGGTAATAAGGCTAAGGCCATCCTAGTGCATAACTGCACGAACGTGGACACCTAGTGGTCCTAATTGAATGAGAAAAGGGCGACACTGAGAAAATGGCATGTATCAACCAAAAGTATGGCTTTGCATTAATGCAAAGACATGTATGACTTCCTTGGTTAATTATATACATATATAATTAAGCCCATATTTTAACCACTAGCCAAGTGATGAAGTATACCGATCACGTTTTCTGTAGCTTAGTCAGGCCAACAAGGTCAGAAAAGCCTGCACATACACAGAGTAACGGCTACCAAACCAAACGGCTAGTTTACCGTTTACCACGGGGTCAACGTTCTCTTCGCCTCCTTCCCGTCCGGTCGCGTCGAGATAAAAAATAATAATAAACAACATTGCCCGAATCCACACCCCCCCCCCCCCCCCCCCCCCCGGCTTCTTCACTGTGCTTTCTTCTTCCACGGGTGTCGACTCCTTTGGCTCGCTCTCTCGTCATCCAAAAACCCCACAGAACCCGAGAAAGAAAGACAGAGCCGAGCCCAGGCCCCAGCTTTACTCTCCGCACGAGTCCCCATGAACGGCGAAGCGCGAGACTTGGACCCAGCTCCGCCCGGCGGCGGCAGTGCCGGCGAGGGCAGGGCGGAGGTCGACACCTCGGCGCCATTCCGGTCGGTGCGCGAGGCCGTCGACCACTTCAAGCGCATCTTCGCGCCCCCAAAGGTCAGTGGCGACTGGCGAGCAATCTCACTAGCTAGCTTATCCTCTGCGCGCCCTGCCCTTGATCTTTTCCCCAAATTTGACATCTCGGCTGGGCAATCTTGCCGTGGAACGAACCTTCTGTGCTCTGCTTGTGTATAAGGAATGTTATGTCTCAGTTCGTCAATTACTGCATTAAGTGTACTGTTGCCCACTGATTTAGTTAATCCTATCTGTGACCCGACCCGTGGACTTGTGCTAAATGCGGCAAAGATATTCGGCAGTTATATTTATTTTTCTTTCCTCATTGTGCTGCTGAAACAGGAGGAAGGAAGTGAAGACCTCACCAAACTAGAGGAACAGACCGCACGGCTGGAGAGAGAGCTCAGTGTCAAAGAAAAGGAAACGCTTGATGTGCTCAAAGAACTGGAGTCCACCAAGAAGTTCATTGCCGATCTGAAGCTGAAGATACAGAGCGAAGAGGCTTCTACCTTTTCCAACCGTGAGGAGACGGGCCAAGCTGATGAAACGCTCATTGCAGAACCTGAAGAAAGGCGGAGCCAAAATGCTGAAGTGTCCAATGCAGAACCTGAAGAAAGGCAGAGCGAAAGTGCTGAAGTGCCCATTGCAGAAACTGAAGAAACGAAGAGGGAGTTTCATTCTGGAAGTGGAACTGATGTGGAAATGGGTGCCCTGGATGAACAGCTGCGGAAAGCTCCTGGTTGTTCAGTTCTGAAGGAACTTGAGCGGGCAAAAGCCAATTTGAACAGGACTACGAGTGATCTTGCTGCTATAAGAGCCTCCGTCGACTCACTGCGGAATGAAATAGCGAAGGAGAAAGGCTTGGTGGAGAGATGCCGGAAGAAGGTGTGCTCCAGCACCACAGTGATTTCTTCCCTGGAGGATGAATTGGACCAGACCAAGCAGAAGCTGCAGACAATGAGGGACCTGCAGGTGAGACGCGAAGATCCTTCGGACATTTTCATGGAAATAAAGAAGATGACATCTGAGCTAGAGCAACTCAGGAACGCAGCGAAGGCATCAAAGTCTGAAGCTATCATGCTGGCTGCTGAAATCGAGCAGATGAAAGCTAGCATTGGTACAGCGGAGGTCAGGTGTCTTGCGGCTAAGAAGATTGAAGAGGCAGCTAGAGCAGCAGAAGCTCTCGCGCTAGCTGAGATCAAGATCCTCCTAAGCAACGAAGCATCTGCTGAGGATCTTCAGGGCACAGATGGTGTGAGTCTTTCAGTTGAAGAGTATTCTGAGCTCACCGCCAAAGCTCTAGAGGCTGATGAAACCTTAAGAAAGAAAGTTGAAGCTGCACTGGCAAAGGTGGATGAAGCCAACGAATCAGAATCTGACTCTCTTAGGAAGCTGGAGGAAGCTAAATTACAAGTTGAGGAATGTAAGAAGGCACTACAAGAGGCAGAAACAAGAGTGGATGTTGCCAAGCGGAGCAAGATTACAATAGAAGAGGCACTTCGTCGATGCAGATCTTCTGCTGGACACAAAAGGCGTTCACTTCAGGAACCTCACAAATTCAAAAATGCAGCACACCAGCACAAAGATTCTCATAATATGGACATCGTTGATGCTTCAAAGGGTTCCCTGAAGCCAACGCTGTCGATTGGGCAGATTTTGAGTATGAAGCTAATGGGGCCTGATGGGTATGATAAAAGCATTTCGGATGATGCAGGTGAAGTCAGTAATGTCTCACTTGGCCAGATTCTAAACCGAAGGCGTGCAGTTGTGTACAGCAGCGATGCAACTGCTCACAAGAAACAGTCAGGAAAGAGGAAGAAATTTGCCTTCACTGGACTATCGGTTTTCTTAGCTAAACAAGCCAAGAGCAAGAAGAAAAAGGGATCGCATTATTATAATTGAAGTCGACTTGGCTGGGAAAATGTCGTAATTTATTAACGTTTCAATGCTGTTAGGTTATTTCTAGTTTCTGTTCCAATGCTAGACGAGTACTGAGTAGGAAGAGCGAGTAGATGTTAAGTTGACCGTAGTTCATGTTCTTGTAATCTAGTAATATTCTTTCTAGTTTCTGTTTCTAGATGTCTATATCTTTGATTGCTCGGTGGCTTCCGTGTAATCCTTAGCAGGTTAGCCGCTGATGACTGATATTTCTAATTTATTAGGGTAGCTAAATGACATGTTGTTGGATGCACCTGGAATATGAACTGTATGCTTAGTGGTTCATCCCATGTATCAGCAAGATGCCTGGAAACATTTGTTATGACCTGAGCAGTCGATATGTCCGAGTGGTTAAGGAGACAGACTTGAAATCTGTTGGGCTTCGCCCGCGCAGGTTCGAACCCTGCTGTCGACGATTCATTTTTCCTTTTATTTTTCTTGGGCTGGGCCTATTCTTTCTTGCTTTCTCCAATCCAGGCGGGCCTTGCTCGGCTGAGTGGAGATAATATTACTCATTCTGCCACGAGGCCCACCACCGCGTGAACTAGCCTGCGCCAGTGATGAGTACTGCTGCTACTAGTATTCAGGGTTTTCTTTTTCTTTTTCTCCCTAAATCGCCATAATTTTTGTGCTGACTAGCCTCTATGAAGACAACGGACCTGTTCCAAGAAAACGATCCCTGTGCCGTTACCTTCTTATCGATCAATTATGCCCCAAGTGACGACATCAATTCGATGACGGAGTGTACAGTCAGGAAACTTCTGGGCGCTGCAACAATATACTGTGCTGGCGCCAATTTTCTTTTTTCTGCTTCTATGCAGCAAAACAAAAGAGGTCGTTTTCTGATAAAAAGCTCACAGCGACGGCCCAAAAGAAAGCTTAGCCAAGCAGTGTGTCGTGGACGTACCAAATCAGATACTCCATCCGTTTTATTCAAAAAATTTATTAAAATATATAAAATTTAAAATTATAATTCAAATAACTCTAATAATAAATTAAATTATAATAAAATATATAATATTTATTAGAAATCGACGTCAATTTAAAAAAGAGAAAGTACACCGTCGACAAGTGCCGCTGGTCGCAAACATACAGAACCGAATCAGCACGATGATTATTTATTAATCTGGCCTACATGAACACGAGCAAACTGTACGAAACCGACCCCCAATGCATGTGCGGCGTATGATTCAATCATCATCATCATATGGTGCTGTGCGCAGAAATATCGAAGCAAGTTCTGTTGCTCACTGATCTCACTGCGGGGACCGTGAAACATTATTGTTACAGTTCTTAATCCGTCCTTTAGCTTAATTCGGGTCAACTGACAAATTCGTCCGATAGCTATCGTTGTCACAGTACGTACTGCGTGAAGCAAGCGGCGGCGTTGCACGATAAATATCAGGACACGCGTGCGGTGGTCGTGGGTGCGTTGTGCTGCACGTAGACGACGGAGTACGAACGATAGATATGTTGTAGGAGCACTGCTGCAATGCACGATAGGTCATGTCAGGTAGCTCAAGCATTCGATCCAGTGTCGTGTGAAAACGGGGTCTGCTATGAGGTCGTTTTCTCTTTTACTATATTTTATTCTTTGGGGGGAGAGCGGCGAGGTCGTTTTCAGATAAAAGATGAGATCGAGCAACCGGCCCGGCAGCCCTCACTGGACTCGATCTGATTTGATTTGGTTTGGTTTGGTTTGTAAAGCACTCCGCCTCCCATGCTGAAATCCAGCCGCTCGATGGAGCTACGTGTGCTGGCTGTGATACGTCGTACAGTGCTCCTAAGACCAAACTTGACACGGCGCCGTCGCATACGTACATACGAGTATCACTGCGTCGACGTCATCCAGCCTGCCTGCCATGCACCGCTGGGTTTCATTTCTCGACACCTGCGGTGCGGTGAAGTCGAACTCAATCGTGACTTGTACGCTGAAAGACAAAGGCGGCCGGTTATATGCAAACTCAATCGTGACTTGTACGCTGAAATACAAAGGCGGCGGGTTATATGCACTCCTACGGACATTTGAGTAAGCCCTCGATCCGTATTTCAGCTTACATCACCAGAAGCAGATCATATACTAGTAATATATACGTACAGCTGCTTACGTACGCAAATGTCCGTAGTGTCAACAGGTAATTAGCAGGTGCATGCCCTCAATTAATCAGCACTAAAAAAAAATGCAACATGTACTCCTAATCACCAGTAGCCTTTCCGACGTGCCGAGGGTCGAGTCGGAATATCGCGACGCGGTGCACGGGAGGACCCGAACGAATGGTGCGTGCGTCTTTACAAGGACCGATCCTACTAGGACTAGTAGTTCATAACGATGGCGGTGTGCCAACGAAATATGCTTGGTCAGATGCGAATATAAAAACTGGTACATGTCATTTATATGATCGAGTTTTATAGATGTGTCGTAGGAGTAGTTAATTCCATCGCTGTCACTGTCCAGATGATGGCGGCCTGTCGGCAGTGAAATAGTGCTACTTACCTCTCTCTCCAGACAAATTTCTACTCTAGGTGGGAGCTAAAAGCTGGAGGGGAACGAACAGAACAGACGAAGCATCCATGAAGGAGCAGTGACTCCAGGTCAGCTTTGGCTGCACCATCAATTCCACAAAACGGGTCCAACGCGGCCACTGCAAGTCCGGTGTGTTTCTCCTCCCTTTTTTTTCGAGAAAAACCGCGTTTCTCCTCCTTTTGCCAAAATGAAAACGACACCATCGATTATGACAGTATAAATTCATGAACCTGAAAATGACTTAAAAAACTAGTACTCCTACTAGTTCTTGGTGTCAGACTAATCGGAAAACTACTAGATGTTAACCTGTCTAGATATATAACCGTAACAAGGGCAATTTCTTCTTACTGTCAGCAAAATCCGAAAGTGCTTGGTGACAGGAAATGATCGTCTTCTTTTTTATTTTTAGTTAGCGGAGTACCTCGCCGTGCCTCGGCAGCAACGTCCGTGCACAGCACATGGTAAGGGGTGTGCCGGTGTGTGGCGGCAGGAAGAATCCAAGCTACCGGAAGAACCCATGGGACACGCGTTTCGGCAGGTTGGCTACAGCTGGAGCCCCGGAGCGGATGTATCCGTATCAATCACGGAAGAATTGAAACGGTCAGTTTATCAGTTTGATAAGCCCAAGCAATTCTCAGCAACGACGGCTGCCTGATCAAACTAAGCCGGCAAGGAACACTGGCTGGCTGGCTAACCCTGGTTTGACGAATCACGAAGCCCAGGCGAGACTCCAGGTTCGAGCACGGCCCTGTTCAATTTCGCCACGCGGTGCACGTTTCTTGAATCTCAAGAGCACAAGTTGATCTCTCACTCTCTTTTTCATCCAAATGCAGATACTCAATTTCCGTGTACGTCTTTATCACACTTTTTTTTTAATAAAATAGAAATAGTTTCTGGGATCTGGTCTAGACACGAGGAAAAAATGTGATAAGGAAAAAAAATCCATAAGAAAATTTGCCGCGTCAACACCAAGAGAGTGACAGTATTCGATGCGCGTGGGATGCCGATGCGTGAAGTGGGTTGCGTTCATCCATGGGTTCCTTCTTCCTTCGTCCCCTCCCCTGCGCTCACACGCCCACGCCGCGGATATTGCCCCAATCTGGACGGGCACATCTTGTAAGATCCTGACGCGCGGAGCCTCCGATGATCTGTTAGTTTTGGCCCTTCGTCAGGCGTCAGCTGAGGAAACTTCTGAGATATAACTATGTAAGCACTGGTGGTTTTTGAAAGGTTCGTGTTCTAGTTTCCTCCTGATCGTCTTGTATGATAATCCTTCAGCATGTTTAGAGCTCCTTTGAAAAGAAAGAATTTCACCGAAATCACACAAAAATTTTACAAAAATTAATTTAATTTTTTTAAAAAAAATATAACAACAAAAAAAATTTTCCGCATTCCAAAAGAGACCTTAAAGCTAGACAGCGTGATCGTCATCAATCTTGTAACTGTTAAGTTTAAGCGATACTATACTGACAACTGAAAAACAGCTACAACATCAACCCTATCATTCTAGTCATGTTTCTATGTGTTCAGATTTATAACATGATCAATGTATCTAGACACTCCGTTTATCCAGATCCAATTAACCTGGTACATAGATATAGTTAAAAGGACAACTGAATTAGAACGTGGGAGTTAATAATTCTATCATACTCCATCTTCCATCTTCTTTCATCATTCCCTTCTATCAACAGATCAACCTCATACGTACCACTGCTAATCAAAACCACGTACGGCCCACGATATACAGCAAATTGCACAAATTGTTTTTTTAACGATTAATTTGTTACCGATGACACAGTACGAAATTTCCCCGACCCCGCGCCAACCCACCGGAACGACCGACCAGCGAGTGTCACTCGCGCCGGATTTCCAAACAAAAAAAAAAAAAGTCTGCAGCACCGCAACCGCGGGCCCCACGGTTCAGACCGTACACGCTTCCGTTCCGTCTCAACCCAACCGCGGCGGCGACGCAAACATAAATACGGGCAGGGGCGCGCCCGGGAGCGCAAACCGTGCAGCAGTTTCTTCCACGACCGATCGACAGTTGCGAGTCTTGCGCCTTTCGATCGATCTCTAATCTCCCTCGTCGCCGCCGGCGAGCGCGAAGACGACAATTCCCCCGTCGCGCCCCGCCACTACGACGGCGCCGGCAGAGCAGACCGCGCCGCCACGATGTCGCCCGCCACCGGCCCCGTCCCACCAGCCGCCGCGGCGGCGGGAGCGGGAGGGCAGGGGGAGGTCGTCGCCGGGACGGTGCTCCTCGGGCGGTACGAGCTCGGTGGGCTCCTCGGCCGCGGCGCGTCCGCCAAGGTGTTCCTCGCGCGGGACCTCCTCACGGACCGCTCCGTCGCGATCAAGTCGTTCCCGAACCCGCGCGGCGGCGGCGGCGCGGGGGAGGACGACGGCCGCCGCAGCCGCCGGCCGGTGGCCATTGAGCGGGAGGCGGACATTCTCCGCCGCCTGCGCCACCGCCACGTCGTCCGGCTCCACGAGATTTTGGCCACGCGCAAGAAGGTCCATTTCGTGCTCGACCTCGCCGCCGGCGGCGAGCTGTTCTCGCTCGTCGACGCGTCCGGACGCATGACGGAGGGCCTCGCGCGACACTACTTCCGCCAGCTGGTATCCGCCGTCCGGTACTGCCACGCGCGAGGGGTGTACCACCGCGACATTAAGCCGGAGAACCTGCTCCTCGACGACGCCGGCGATCTTAAGGTCGCGGATTTCGGTCTCGGCGCCGTCGCCGCCGCTGACCACGACAGTCTCCGCCACACGCTCTGCGGCACCCCGGCGTACGTCGCACCGGAGATCCTGTCCAAGAAGGGGTACGACCCGGCGAAGGTGGACGTGTGGTCCTGCGGCGTCGTGCTGTTCGTGCTCGCCGCGGGGTACCTCCCATTCAACGACGCCAGCCTCGTCAACATGTACCGCAAGATCTACGCGGGCAAGTTCCGCTGCCCGAGCTGGTTCTCGCCGGCGCTGCGCCACCTGGTGCGCTGCATCCTGGACCCGAACCCGGCCACCCGCATTGACACGGACGGCATCATGAGCCACCCCTGGTTCTGCCACGGCGCCAGCGACGACGAGCTCGTGCGCCTCATGCGTGGCCACGAGGAGGAGGCCTGGTTCAAGCCCGAGTTCAAGGACGACGACTTGGGCCGCGACATGACCGCCTTCGACATACTCACCTTCTCCTCCGGCTCCGACCTCTCGGCCATATTCGGCGCCGGCCCGGGGAAGGAACGCGTGTTCGTCAGCGAGCCCGCGGCCGCCGTGCTGAGCCGAGTCGAGGACGCCGGACGGAAGGAAGGTTACCGTGTCATCTGGAGGGAAGAAGGGAAGAAGGGCAGCGGCCCTGTGTACATCGAGGAGGACAGCGGCGGCATCATCGCCAAGGTCGCCGTATTCAAGATCGCCGATATGGTGTCCGTGGTCGAGGTCGTCTGGGGAGACGGCGCGGAGGCTGCCCAGTTCTGGAACGACCGCCTTAAGCCGGCCGTGAAGACCCCGGCGCTGAGCTAGCTGCAGCCAAGTGGAGCTGCCGGCGCTCTTGCCAGTCGCTCGCTGGGATTCGTGCTTCTACTTTCCATTTTTTGCTTTGTTTTGTTGATTTGGGTGTCTGTCGCACTCTGTGAACCACTAACCGCGGACTATCTCTCTGGCGCCTTGCCTCCTCCCGGCGAAATCATCCCCATCTGCACTATAATACTCCTACTCCTATGAAGCAAGGAAATTGTTGTTCTGAATTCCGATGTTGTGACAAAATAGTCTTCGTCAGGTTCGCCATTCAGGATCTGCCGCCTCCCCCTTCCAGAATTGTATGTCTCCCCGCGAAATCTGAAGGAGATTTTCATCGGAACATTGAAGGAAAACGGGAGGACATTCTTCCCTCGCCGGAACGATCGTGGAACCACCGGAGGTCAACGGCGGTGCTGAACTGCTGATCAACCTAACGTACGTACGTCCACCTGTACGTAGTATAGCCAGTATATGCCGGATCAGACCATCAGCAGATCACCGGAGCCAGCCAGCCAGCGCACACAATTTCATCCGTTGTGATCTGTCCGCGGTGGCGGATCGTGGAACGCGGCATCGGAATTTCGACAAGGGTTCGTCCGGGACCGTCGTCCCCTTCCTCCTGGCTGCTCCCGAGATTCCCTCGGAGGCTTGGAGCAAAGCAGAGCCGGACAAGAGAGAGGCTTGGCACGACCTGTAAGAGCAGAGCACGCACCCAATTTTCCGAGCCCGCCC
>BCLG01001986.1:31023-47487 GCA_001602295.1 Zoysia matrella
GCACGCACCCAATTTTCCGAGCCCCCCCACCAAACTGTGGTTCTCCGTTGCTGCCCTGTGTCACTCGCTCAGCTGGTCGGCACTGCTCTCGGATGCCAATATGCCGTCGCATATTCCGTGGCACACGAACAATTGTACTTCTAGCAACAGCGCCCTCGCCGGGCTGCCGGAGCAGAGCAGGCGATAAGAGCATCTCTCCTTCCATTATACTGATAGGTTAGCTACCTGCAAGGCCTGAAGAGCTCGCTGATGTTGATATGATGAATGGCGTTCGCATGGGACAAACGAGAGCTGAGCGCAGGTGAGCCCCCACGGCCATGGCTCGGCTTGAATCAGATCATGTGCAGCAGTTGGGAAGGGAAACCATCATCCATGTCGGTTGTCCGTTGGATAGATGCAAGGCCAGTCCGACGGCGATGGCGCCGGTGCGTGCGAGGTCCAGTCATTAGCGATGGCGCCCATCCTCGGACGAGACGAGACGGGGACACCACACCGTCGGGTGAACCGACTGCCACCCCTGTGCAGTGTACGCCGGCGTGCGACCGCGATCGGCCGTCGGCGAGCCGCCAAGTTCAAACGCTGCTGCACCGACGGGTCAAGGGTGATCGGGATAACCTTCACGGCGACAGGCGGCCGGCTGCTGCTGACAAAGCGCGAGGCTTTCTCAATCGCGTCGCTCTTTTCGCGGATTTCGCAGTCAAGACAGGGAGATTACAGAACGAGGTGAACTGAACCATCAGTGCAACTCGATGGATAACACTAAGAGGTCGGAGTAGATAAGGAAAAAGCGCATGGTTTTCGTCCATGCTACTGCTATGGCAGGAACGAAATTAGTGGTTCATTGACCAATTTGGTTTCCCTGACGTTTCGTGGCCAAGTTTCATCCGGCTGCCGACCACCTCTCAAATCTCAATCGACCCATCCGGCGCCAGTCTCATCTTGAATCATCCGAAAACAGGCGTCTCTGTCACAAGGACGATTACGAACGGAGAGGGTTGCAGCGATTGCTGGGACTCGACAGTCGACACGATGCAACACAGCAACAGGGTGGTCCGGCTTCACTCCACTCTATCAGTAGTACTGTACTGGAATACGAGTTCAGTACAGACACAGCCACTGCTTTAGGTGCGACCACCTTCTTTATGTCAGGGGTCGATTCCTATCGTACCACAGTTCCTTCGTCATCGCCATGTCCTATAGCCATTAGTCCTTCTCAATCCGCCTCCTCACCTCTCATGGCTATGTGACGCCCCGTCTTCTCCATCCGCTTCAATTAGCTAGTGTTGCTGTGACGCACTGATGCTTCTTCGCCCATGGCCACATGAATGTATGATGTAGGTACTGGCGATCCAGGTGGCATGCTTGCTTTGAATTTGTCATGCATCAACTAATAGCCTTTGCCATGATTGGCCAATGTCTAATCCAAGTATAGAATTGTTAAGGACATGACGTGAGCTCAACTAAAAGGCTACTGTATACGACGCATTACCTACATCATGTGTGTGGGTAGCTGAACAGGTCTAGAAATTTGAAACAGATCAATGTCACCAAAATAACAGGCAAAATGAATTTCATTATTCATAGATGGATCCGTTTGAACGGTCTCTCAGTTTGACGTTTGGGCAGCAGACTAGTTCTAGCAGTTTGGCGCACTACTACCGTAGGCTGGAGCGCATCTGAAAGTTTCAACAGACGAACCGAGAAGAAACAGTGAAGCCAGAGATCGACTGATCTAATAGCTGCATTAGTCGACAGTGTCTGGCTCGAGCTTGCGTGTAAAGCACCGGCAGCCATGTGATCCATGTGGCACGGGATGTAACCCGTCAACTACAAGTGTACACAATACTACGCTGCTGCATCCCCATATGAATGATTGAGCATTGTTTATCCCAGAAGATAGCACTAAGTGCAGTAGAATATCCCGAAATTGGAGGAGCTAGTAGAACCTTTGGCTATAGTACTTTTTCATCAAGCTGCCGGCTCAGCTTGTCATTGCTTGGAGTTTTCAATACAGTATAATGGTGAGTTTGCTTGATTAGCTCATGAGCTGAAGGTGACAGGCCCACGGCTTTATGCTGCTAGTAGAGTATACAGAAAGTTTGCTGATGAGATGTGCAAAGCTGGCGCCTTGTCCTACTCCATTTGATTTTTGCGGCTGCCATATATACAATGCCATATATGGACTGGAGCAGGTACTAGCTTGAACAAGTGGGAGATCGAGCCAATGGGTCTTGCTCTTTTTTTGTTTTTTGGGATTTCCTCAAAGAAAATGATGTGAACGTTGACGAGAAGAAATTGTTTTACTCCCACTAGTTGGTTGACAGGTGAACCCATTTCGACGGATTCGTGATTTTGTCTTCATCACTTACTTGAACCTCTCGATCTTCAGCTTCAAAGTCAAAATACGGCGGTGAAGTATCTTTCTGGTGCAGAATGTATAACATCTGCTACTCTGTTTTTAAATTGTTATCGCTTTTTACTTTAAACTTCAACTTTAACTATTCGTTTTATTCAAAAAATTAATTCAAATATTTAAAATTATACTTCTAACTTAAGATTTTAACTACTTTGATAATAAAGCAAATTATATTAAATCATACAGTATTTATTAAATTTTTTTGAATAATATAAATGGTTAAAGTTGATGTCTGAAGTTAACAAATACAACATTTTTAAAAACGGAGGGAGGACAGACTATTAACAAAAGAAATGCTCTCTGATAGTGCTGCAGCCGTATGCATCGATCGTCCAGCCAGGTTATCAGCTGTCACCCGCCGTTGAATTGGCTGACAAATGCGTATAGTAGGAGCATGTCGGTTCAAGTTGTTGCGGTGAATAATGAAAGCGCGTATCACATGCCGCCATGTTCTCTGTCGATGCCAATGCGTGGTGGAATAATTGAGCAAGTCAAACATGTGTTGTGTGATTGCACGACGGCCGGCGATCTGACCACCGCCGATCGACCAGGGAACAACAGTTGGTGTTAGGATGCGAGCTGGGTCGAGGTTTGTCGCCCCAATATACCGTGCCCAGTCTAATGGCTTATTGGGCCGTACCATGTCGTTCGGCTCACTTGTCCACTTGGACATCACGAACCTGCAAGGGCATCGTCGTACCGGGCCAGCACTATCGAGCCGGGTAGCTAGTATTCCTTCCTTCCGGACCTTGACGCCCACCTTTAATTTTCTCATGTGCCCCAGAGAGCACCGAGAGTTCGTTAACTTCCATTCCACACCCAGCAGCTGCACAGAAACATGTGTAGTGCTTCTAGTATCCAATTGTTCCAGGGCTAAGAATGGAGCTGCTGTTTCATGGGATGCGAATTGCTCATTTCAAGAACCAGTGGACTAGTGCATCTTAAGTTTCTTGAGATGGAGCTAGCTGCACATAAACTTGTCTAGTACCTGCTTCTATTCAGCTGTTCATCATGTATATCTACTGGAGTAGTACTGATTTTAGACAGCAGTCCCCGTCCGATTTGGAAGCTGGAAGGCCCAGACAGTCCGATTAACGTAATGCGCCAAGCCACGGCTCAATCAATCACCTTATCTTGCGAACCACTTCTATCAACAGGACTGGTCCACCTCTCTCTCTTCTGTTGAAGCCTGAAAGCAACGCCGCCTTCAATTATTGCAAGAAAACAAGCAACCCTAGCTAGCTCACTGCCCACCGAATGGAGCGTCCCGTCGCCGTGGCCCGGCCGGCTGTCGTGAGGAGTGAGGTAAACACGTTTCTATCAACTCCTCCGATTCTACCACAGTCCATTCGTTCAGGTTTCTGCTGGCTGAGGGCAACAGCTGCGCCTGTCTCGAACGTACACCCAAACCCAAGACGACGACCATTTTGGGACCTTCTTGTTTGACAGCCATCTAGCCTGTACGTAGGAGAGGAACGTTATCGACTTGGCCATGGTGAAGGCGAGCTGTGCTCTTCAATTCCACGCTAGCATTGCCGATACCTTTCAGTACGTACCCACATGATTTGCTGGCCAGGCATGCTTGAGGACTGACGCTGCCCAAGTTGTGGACTATCAAACTAGTAGGTGTATCATTCTCTGGTTCAGAGAGTTATGGAACATCTTTTTTCGAGTTAATTAGGACCGTTTGGTTGGAAAACAGTAGTGTCCTTCTGCTCAGAAGAAACCAAAAGCACAACCTGCAACTAAATGGGGGGCTTCCTAAGCAACCACCGCGTGAAACAACCGAGTGAATTGAAACGGGTAACACACGCGGTTACCTGACATCTTAAAACAAAGAGCTAGGATTACAAATAGAATTACTCCTACATCTGGTCAACAACCCATATACTGGAGCATGTCAAATGCAAATGAACAACGTACATGGCGGTCCAGATTCATGGCACCCTCCACTCATTTCAATACTCCTATTTTGTCTGCTTGGTAAACTCATGCATCCTTCTCGCAAATTAAAAACAATTTATAGCAGTGGATGAATCTAGCCGCAGGTGAGCTTGCGCCGCAAAATTGACTGTATCTGTACCAGTTTTGTATTATGCATTTCGTTTACTAGCTTCTTACCAATTATCGAGCTGGAGCGACAAATAAACCCACTCCATAGACTTGTATGCTAGGTATATCTATCTGCAACTTGTAACAAAAACAAATGCCCGAACAGAACGGCCAATGTGCAGAGAGGACAAGCTTCCAATTGTCTATGCTATAGGTCACGGCAGCACAAACTCTCCTATAGACTTTCACACTAAATGACGTCTATATAAAATTATAAAACATACTCCGTATTTTCTTAGCTACGGAGTACATATAAAAAGGCATGTACCCAAGATAACATTTCTACTAGCAAGTAACAATGCTTTCCATAGTTGACTATCAAAAGGTGGGTTGATTTAAGTAATCATGGTGACGACCATCTCTTGAGCAGAAGAAAACCAATTTAAATTTGCATGCAAAAAACAACAATGACAGCTCAGGGAGATTCTAAGAATTTCCAGAAAAAGTGACCAAGCACGCTTTCAACTTTTCAATAAAATTTTTTTATTATAAGCTTACCACCGAAGTTTGCAGTGATGATACAAGGTGTACAGAAAAGAAAACAAACTAGTAAATACTACATGAATACATGAACGATTGGAAATTGACTCGACATACAAAACGCTGTTACAAGTTTAACATGACTGCTGCTGTTGCTGCATGGGTTGCTCACCTTGCCAAGCCCACACTATGTCCTGAAGTGCTGGCCTCATCTCTTTGTTCAAAACCTTCTGGTACTCTAGCGTATCACCATTTGTCTTCTTCAACTCGACGAGATGGAAGTTTGGCGTAACTTCGAATATCTCAGCATCAATTCCCATCACACCTTTCCTTCCGAGCTTGGAGCCTTCCATCTTCAACAGGCCACCATCCTTCTTCGTGAGCCTCAATCGCAAGCTCTTTGCCATGTCCTCGATCTTGGATATGATCGTCGAGGCTGTGCTGGTGGATGTAAATTTGGACTCCCTCTTCTTCTCAGATTCTTCAAACATCCCAGAGAGGTCCAATCCAGTTGAAAGAGAGATAATGTCGAACGCATTCAAGTTGCTAGGCTTATTTGCTTCTTGTTGCTTGCTCTCTGTTGGAATGTCTGTACTCGACGAACTCAAATCTCCATTCATGTCCACAGGAGGGATATCCTTTGTTTGAAAATTATTATACCTTACTAGCTTTACATCAAGACCCTTCCTAAACCATGGATTCTCCTTGATTTTCTCCATTGAGACCCTTGTATTGGGGTTAGGATCAAGAATCTTTACCAAAAGCCTTCGAACATCTGTTGAAAACCAACCTGGACATTTGAATTCAGCTTTCCCAATCTTCTTATACATGTCCATCAAGTTTTTATCATGGAAAGGGAGATATCCAGCCAACAGGACAAAAAGTATCACCCCACAAGACCATATGTCGGCCTTTGCGCCATCATAACCTTTTCTATTGATTACTTCTGGCGCAACATACGCAGGGGTTCCACAAGTCGTGTGGAGCAGGCCATCTTGCCTTTTGCATTCAGCAAGTGCACTCAGACCAAAATCTGAAACTTTCAAGTTGCTGTTCTCATCAAGAAGAAGGTTTTCCGGTTTCAGATCACGGTGGTACACACCCCTGCTATGGCAAAAGTCCACGGCAGAAATCAGCTGCTGGAAGTACTTCCGAGCAGAGTCTTCCTTGAGCCTTCCTCGCTGCACTTTGTTGAAAAGCTCTCCACCTCTCACATGCTCTAAGACGAAGTAGATCTTTGTTTTAGTAGCCATGACTTCATACAGTTGCACAATGTTTGGATGCCTCACCATCTTCATCACTGAAATTTCTCGTTTGATTTGATCCATGAGCCCAACTTTCATAACCTTCTCTTTGTCTATCATCTTGATGGCCACACTTTCTGAAGTCTCAGTGTTTCGGGCATGGTAAACCTTGGCAAAGGTCCCTTGGCCAAGCATCTTTCCCATCTCATACTTCCCCATCAAAACATTTGCTTTGTGCTCCGCCATCGTGTCAAATGTCTACTATGTACACAGAAGACACTTTATCCCAAAGACTTAAACAGGGCTAACAGGAATCCTGAAAGTGTTACAAGACCTAACCGTCTTCCACAAGATGATTGTTTAAGAAGATGGCTGAGCTGCCACATCGAACCCCATTGTGCGAAAGCACAAGGAGCAAGAGCTGCGTATGTTCTTGTGGCCCAATGTCATCAAGAGCTGTTGAAGAAGAAGTATGGGCGGCTACCCTGCCAATTCCCTCACAAGGTAGCTCTTTAACATGCAAGCACATCTTTCTGCATTCCCTAAGGTGTTTCCTTCCTTTTTTTTTTTTTTTTGATATCCCAATCTGTCAAAGAAAAACACATACTACTTAGGTAAGTCACCGATCCATAAAACTACTTGGCTGTCACAGAAATTTATGACACATAAAAGACTTCCATGAAAAATCATGGCATATCTTTCCCCAAACATGCATAAAAAAATTCTAGTCTTTTCTCACGATATCAAGAAGATATCTGTAATCTTTGAAATTAAATCTCAAAGCCAGACCTTTGGACCATAACAGGGTTACGCAGGGCAGTGAAAGAAAAATCGAAATGAAGTGTTGGATCTGTCGCAGCAATTGGGGAAAAGTTGAAAGAAAAGGGAGATTTTTCCCTAACTGTGCATTGATTTCAAATACGCATCTAACTGTTTCATCGTGAGCATAATGAATCCAGAAGCACCCATCTATGTTGTACTGTAGCCAACTACCAGAACAGAGCGGTGCACACGAAGAGAGTAGAACCTCTTCACCTAGTGAAGCACAGTGAAATCTGACCTCTAAAGATCGAGTTTTTACTACTGCGCACACAACATCACAACGATTCACATGGATCAGATCAAGCGCGTATAAAGAGAGGAGGAGGAGGAGGAGAGTAGTACCGAAGAATTACTCAACCTCACAACGAATCATAGGAATCAGATCAAGAAAACGCGCAGAAAGAAAGAGGGGAGAAGAGCAGTACCGAAGATCCGGCCTCCTGGGGACGAGACAAAACACCGAAGAGGCCTGGTCCCGGAGGAGGTCGCAGGAGCAAGAGGAGGTTGACGAGGAGAGGATATGCGGACCGAACGGGGGATGGTGGTGGCACTGGTGGGTGGCTAGAGTAGAGGCAGTGGTGAACGAACGGCAGGAGGGGAAGCTCTCGGGGGAGCCGGTTTTATTGCCGCCGGAGTGGGAAGGATTGGCCCCCGGATTTTCCCTCCACGGCGGGCCCACGAAGAATCACCGGTGGCCGTTGCGTTAGATTAGAGCGGTCAGTGAGGTGTGAGCTGGATGAGATTCATTCATCACCGCGTAATTTTGGCTTTAGCTTTGGCGTTGGCAGGTCTCAAGTCTCAACGGAGTACTAGGAATTGGTCTTCTTCTTGGTTAGGGTCGGCAGCGCGCGCCATGAGCGGGGCCCGTGAGAGGACGACGACCGCGCCTCTGTCCGCCGGTCAACTTCTAGCTCTGTTCCCGTCCAAAACCAATGGCAGACCTCCCCCGCTGATGTCGCTTCTTCCACCTGTCGCCGAGCCACCGGCCGCCTCGCTGGCCACGTCACAGCTCCGTCGTTGGGACAGGTGAGCCAAGAGCTCCAGGTACTGTAGCAGAGGTGGCCACGCGTCTCCTGCAACTGAAAAGCAGCTAGTACTACGTAGTAGCTTAGCTAGTCCTTGGGACAACGCCACGTGGGAAGAGGACCCCCGCCTAATTGCATTTTGCATTGTGTGATGCGATTTATTTCTCGAAAAGACACTGTTGATGTGATGTACGCGCGTTCATTTCTTGCACGTCTCGCCCGCTCGGTGTGGCCGTTCGGTTCTGAACCGTCACTGATTTCATGCGATCCGCGCAATTCAGGCAGGACATGCACAACATGTTGCTCGCCTTGAGCGTGAAGCGCTTATCGAGCAGAGAGATCAGAGATACGAACCAAACTTTGTGTGATCGAGCTTCCAGGAAAACGAAGCCGGAGAAGGACAATCGCGAGTCCACATCAGCAGCGACGGGCCAAGAATATTCAGCGGTTGGATTTCTCTAGAACCCGCCGCTCGGCACCGCTCATCGATTTGACGATGAATCAGTGCCAGGACGGCCATAGCTTCAGAATTCGTTCACGACCAAACTGTAATCACCTCGAAATTACAGGATACACAAAGCAAACAGACAGAGGAGTCAGCCATCTATGACAATGTCCCGGCTACAAAAACATGCACGGCGGACAAAAACATGGCCGTTCTAATTTAGCACAGGCCGGACATTAGATCTAGACTCGGAAACATTTCGATCTGTCTGCCGTGTTGCACCGCGTGCCCTGCGATTGGTGATGAGATGAATGTTCTTAATTAGCCGCCTCCATCCATGTTGCTTCCCCATTTGTGGTCAGCCATGATCGTCTCTGTTTCAGTATCTAAACGTGAAAGGAGATGATCGTCTCTGTTTCATCAATTTCGACCACACGTAATTCAATCGAGCGGTTCCTGTCAATCAAAGCTCGTTAATTAGGCTGATGCGCCGTCGACGGATCGATCTCCTGACGCTTTCGCTGTAAACGGGAACGAATGCCAGCCGCATGCACCATATGATCTCGGCCGCGTGTGGACCCTAGCGCCTTCATCGAAGAACAAGGGATCTCTTGCGAGCCTCATGCATCCAGGTGGCAAACACTGCCCGTTTCCTTCTTGATACCCCGTGGCCCCGGATCGTATTGCAGCTCGACACCTCTGCCCTGGTGTGTCCATCAGACACTGACCCTTCTTCTAATAAGGCCAGTCCTCTTGTCGTCAGCACCTGAAATATACGAATTGATGACTTGAAATCAAGTTCCTGGATCTAGTCTATTTAAAAAACAGAAGAAATTAAGTTAACTGGCTCTGTAAATTCTGAACAGGCACTTACATGAGCTGAAGAACACACGTGCTTCTCATGTCATGTTACTCCCACAAGAATGGCTACACTCTTGTTTAGTCAAAATAATGAACAATACGTGCCCTCAAATGTCTCACGCATGTATCAAAATGAAAAATATTATAACCAAGCTTTCTCAGAAGTTTCTGCACATCGATGATCGGTGGCACTGACATCACGAATAAACCAGCAGAGGCCATGTCATTTTCAGCAGCTTAGACTAGGTAATGGTCCATCAAAGACATGTTTCTCAATAGTTGGACCTTCCTTCCTTCTCAAAAAATCACCTGTCTGAATCGGTGGGCAGTCGTAGCCAATCGCAATGCAAAATATCTTCACTACTTTATGTTTCAGGCATGGGTGTTACATCATGACTCTGAAAACAGACAAGCGACTGATCTTTCACCATGGTGTAAACAAGGCTTTCCTCAGGTGATGTCACAGTTCAGAATCTGTTTACAATGGATTTGTTCTTGAGTTGGACTAATATGGGGTCACAGATAAGCATGGCAGGTTGATTTTTTGTTTCGTGTCGCCATGCCATGCAGTCTATTTAAAACATCACAGTAGCCATCTAATCTGACTAGAACTCGAAAATGCAGCGAGTATAGTGTGATAGATTGCTTCATTATTTGTGGAAATATTAAGATGAAACTTGACTTTAGAACTGCACAAAAGCTAGAGAATATCTCCAGAACCACCAGCGAAATGCAGTCCCTTCCTGGTGCTTGCACCTCAAGTAAGCAGTAGTACCATCTCAAAGCAGAGATAAAAAAAGAATATTCATAAATCTTTCTTAAAGTGCTGAGAACCGTCGAAGCTGCCACCACAATTATTGATTAAAATATAAAAGACACAAGGTATTGGAGGTGCCTCCCACCAGAGCACGAATCATAGCAAGAATCTCTCCTACTCCCTCTTGTACGTGCAGAATAGTTTGATGTTGCGTTAGACATCTCTCCTAACACCATAATTGCTGTTTTTTAATTCTCATTTGGGTCCGATGAGTTTCTAGATACGAACTGGAGCAGGCTCCTACTAGCATGTGTCCATCACCAGATGTTTCTGACGCTTAGGTTTAGCAGGGGATTCTGAGGCAATTTGGTGAATGATGAGCACCTGTTCCTCCAAACAACTCACTAACTGGAGCAGGCTTCACCTTAAGCATTCTTATTCATGTGCAATCGCCAATTAGTCGACTCATTCCTCAATAAGACAGTCTGCTTCTGTTCTGCCTTGGGAGTCTCCAAAATATTGGATCGGGTCGCGATTGGAGATGGGCTGCGCTGATGATTTGGGCTTTAAGTAGCCTTTGTGCATTCGCTTTTGTGATCTTCAGCGAAGAATCTCGATACGGCCGCCAGAAGTTTAAATCGAAGGCCCAATCAAGACCCGGACCATGAACGAACCTCTTGGGCTGCACCCTTCGATTCGAGGGCCATCCTGACGGCGATGTTGACAATACTCGCTGCAAACAAATGATAAATGGACCGGGCTAGCGCCAGCTGAGCCTGGCCCAACATAGTAATTTAATTTTCAATTCCTGTTCCGTGTGTGCTCTGTTTTCACTGATCAAGTACTAGTACAAAAGGCAGCGGAAAGGCCATGTCCCCGGACCCCGACGGCCGACGGTGCAAGCCCTCGACCTGCACCGGTGACTCTGCGAACCGGCGGCTCCATCCATGGAGATGGAGTGGAGTAGCTTTAAAGCCGGGTGCGTGCTCATCCCATTCTTGGCCTAGTGGCCTTGGGCTGGGAGATCATTCTCGTCTTCCCCGGCAAGATTATTCATTCATGCATGCGGAGACGCTAGCCGCATACGCGGTAGTGCTGCTGTGCGTCAGCTCGTAGATTAATTGCCGCATGATGACGACACTCCATGATGTTTGATGTTCATTTCCCCTTGAGAAATGATGGCGGCGCTCGAGCAGGGCTCGCAAAGCCGCAATCATGGCCGTGGCGCACAATGTCTCGCTCACGGCAGTCGCACCTAACCCTCGCGCCCTAACCAATTAACGGCTCAGCCACAGCAGCTTCCGACGACGACGGCGTCACGGCGGCAAGTGATGCTTCATGAAGCAGAACCAAGGCTGGAAGGCGGGCGGGATCAGGCTCGCCGCTGGCCGGCAGGGAGCGACGAAATAGCTCCGATGATGTCTGCTGATAAAACGTAGACCTTTCTTTCAGTGGTCCTGTCCACGGTTCCTCCATCCTTCCTTTCCAGAACTTTGTGCCGTGCCGATCGCACAGGGAAATTACGGTACTCCATACGTCTGGAATTCATCTCTCACTGTGAAATTTGGTACGAATGCATCGTTAAGATGTCACGTATTTGCTATAGTAAAAATTTAAGCATGTATCAAACGTGCCAGGCACCATGCTCACAGCCTCAGTCACGGGTGAGGCGGGAGCATGACGATGACGGGTTCTGGACCTTCTGGTGATAAAAAGCGCGCGCACGGCTGTCCGGCTAGGCTAGCAGCAACCTCCTCACCGTTCTACACCACACTCCCGTCCCCTGCTCAAACTGCAAGTGCAACCAACACAAATGCAGAAGGACGAACACCGCGCCACGATGAGCTCCAGCTGGTTCTACAGGATGCGGCGGAAGCGAACCGCGCCGAGCCCGAAACCACCGCCTCCCAGTCCCAACACTCCCAACAACACACGCAGGGCGTCCTACTACGTCCCGAGCAGGGACCGCGCGGTCTCGCCGCGCCCGCCCAAGCAGGACAACCCGAAGCGCAGGGACACGCGCTTCCCACGCAGCCCGCAGCCGGGCGACATCGTATTCGACGTCGTCGCGCGCCGCGACTCCGGCGGCCCGTTCAAGCTGCGGCCCATCGTCACCAGGCGCGCCGACGCCTCCGACAGCGCCTCGTCGCCCACGGCCAGCGCGCGGAGACGACTCCACCTCCGCGCGAGGGATTCGAGCGGCGGAGGGAAGGCGGTCACGGGCCAGCCGGCGGAGGCCTGCAGGCGGCGCGCCGGGAAGCTGCGGTGGTTGTACGAGAGCGTGGTTCTGGTGGAGGAGTCGGCCCAGCCCGAGGACGACTTCCTCGCGAGCATGGAGGAGATGATCGCGGCCCACGACGTGCGCTCGCCGCGGAGCCTCGAGGCGCTGCTCGCGCGCTACCTCGCGCTCAACGCCGCCGAGCACCACCGCGCCATCGTCGCCGCGTTCCGACGCGCGTTGCTGGCCCCCAAGGAACGTTGCCATTTGCATGCACGATGTACTCCTCCTATTTGATTAGTTTAGCTTCGAATGATCGGGCGAGTTTCGTGCACGGTCTGTGTGAATTGTGGTGTGTTAAGGAGGTTATAAATGCCTCTTCTTGCACAAAATCATCACAGAAAAGGCTTTCCTTGATGGCGGGTGGGCTTACTCTTCGTTCACTTGTTCGTGTGCGCGTGAGGCTGTTCTATGCTGCAAACCTGATGAATCGATCGACGCGCGTGCGCAGAACGGTAGTAACGATCAGTTTCAGTCTTTTACAGAGCATAGAAGGCCAAATCGCGTCTGGAAAATTCTGAACAAGGTACTACTATACAACAATTCAAGTTCTGAAACGACACCACTCTGTTTTAATATCCTTTATGCACCTTCCATACTATCGATATCGAAAAAGATATACAAAATTAAAGTTACAATAATACTCATTCTGTTTACAAACTTTTCATGGGAAGCAAATTTGGATCGACGAAAAAGCAACAGAAGAAGAAAAAGCTCGGTACTCGCGCTGAATTAGACGATCAGAGAATCTTGTGGCAATCGTTCTCGACTCCCATGCCAAGCTTCCTCAGGTGAAATGGACGTGTCTTCAGTTATCCATCGACTCGTCAGCCTGCTCCTCCAGTCCTCCTCGGCCTAGGAGTAGTAGGAGCACGACTCACACCCGTGCCATCCACTCCATTCCTCGCCACAGCAACGCAACAAGCTCGAGCACTCGTCGTCTTCACTGCTTGCTCACTGTAACCGGTCAGGCGACGATGCGGAGGTCACCACCAGCAGCTGAGGACAAGCAGACGAGGCCCTCGCGTCGCGGGGCCTCTGCGCCGGCCAGGAAAAAAAGGGTAGAGGATGCGAAAGGAAGAAGTGTCATGGCCTGCTGCTGCACACTCTGCAATGCCAATGAGCAGAGTCTTTCTTGTGGAGACAGTGGTAGCAATGAGATCACCTTTCAGAAAGCGCGCATGAGAGCATATAGTAGCACCCATACCATACATCAAGAAGCAGTGCTGAGAGCAGAAAAGGAAAGCAAACGCGAAATGATTGAGGATGCAAAGGAACAAATAAATTCACAACCACGTAATGATCCAAGAGACGAATTGCAAAGAAAAACACTTTAATCAATCGAGCCTTGCATCAGTGTCATCTGTTCGTCAAACCCAGGCTCTGAAACCGTTGCTCTGATGCTAGGAGTAGAAAAATGCAAACGCAGACGGCCAGTGCAGTGCCCAGGGTGCCACATGATCGTCGAGGAAGCGAACGAGCGCAAAGTACAAAGATTTCGCCTTCTGATCTGCGCTCGGGGCCGTCAGGTTTTGCAGCCCTGTTGGTGCTCCTGCCTTCTGCATGCGATCGGCCCCCGTGATTGACAGTCCTCTCTTATGGGAAACTGTGTACGCATGGCATGGATGCCGATGGACAGAAAGACACCGATGGATGGCGAAGTGCCTCTCGCTTCTGGTTCAATCAGAATCCATCTGGAGCAAGAACCGGGTCCGTAGGCCGCATAACTGCTGTTTGCCAAATGGCACCTAAAGGATCCACATCCACGTAGTGTACTTGCCAAAGAAGAGAATTTTAAAGATCTCTCGCTTGATTCAAGTTTTTTATTTGCCGTGAATTTTCATTCCGAATGAGAAATATGAGCCACATATTTCCTGAAAACCGAAGTGTGCCACTTCTCTTTATATGCTGCTGAAACAAACAAGTAATTCTCTGACAATCCGTACCCTTGGATTTCTTGAGGAACATGGAGAATGTACCATAACAACAAAATGTAGGTACACATTTTCAAAAGGAATATTTATGACCGTTAAAGTTCTACTAGTACAACACTGAAAAGGAAGGGAAAAAAAACTCCGGAAATACACTCACGGCCTACTCAACTCGAGAACACATAGGCCTTGAATCCAAAGACAAACATATCTGTGTGTCTACAGAATCGGCCACCCGCCCACAATGACCAACAACCAAATCAATGTTAACTAAATATAATGAATTGAATAAAAAATAAGCCTATCCAAAACGGGGATTGGTTTAAGGGTGTCAGACTATGAACAAAGAGATCTAAAGGAGATGAAAACCTCTTGGCAGGCTAATGTTCAACTAAAGGCGTCGTTGCTTTCACCTGCAGATATGGAATTGCCCTCGGACTTCACCACGACCTCTGCCTCCGACTTCACCGCCACTGGCCCTTTGCCAATGTCCAGCCCCTGGAACCGCCCAAGTGAGTCTTGCTGCATCATATCTGAGAGGGAATTGGGGTGGGATAGCATCTGGTGGGTCGGAACTTCGGGAGGTGGTTGGAAATGAGGATGCAGCTGAGTATTTCTGTGGTGCTGAACCGCTTGTTGCTCAGAGATCTGGAAAAATGAAGGGCTGTATGTGACATGCTGCATTCCCACGTTATTATATGGTTCATTGGACTTTGTCATCTCGCCTGTAGCAATCTTAAGCCTCTCTACTTCCTGCTTCAGCGCATCGTTCAAAGCTGTAAAGGTATTGGTACTCTGTCAGCCCAAATAACATACAGTAATCTTTGAAAGAGGGTGGGTGCACACTGCACTCCCAAACAAACCTATTGCAAAGAAGAAAAAGAAAAGGATAAATGCATGCTCACCATCATGCAATTGAGCTTGTTGCTCCATGGCCTGCAACCTTATCTTGAGCTCTGCATTTTCAGCAGAAAGTCCAGTTGTGTCTCTCTGTGTAGTAAATTTAATGGAGTCAAGGGAATCAAGCTATGTGATATAGAACATTAGGCATGATACAACGCTAGCAGCCAGGATGATGAATTCAAAAGATGGAGCTGCCAAATAAAATCTGCTGGAAAAACCTGCTTTTGCATTCAACTTGTTTTAAGTTGTTTGCGTAAGATCAACATAAAACAGCAGGATCACTGGGAGCAGTGTAGTGCCTAAAGGCCCTAAACCTACAGAGAAGCAAGGCTTTTTATCCTCATATACTGCATATCACCATTCAGTTCTCAAGATCTTTAATAAAACCATATAAACTAGTTCCATGAAATATTTTACCACTATGACTACATGTATTGAACACAGCTGGCTGATCAATACAGATAAAAAAGGAGGGTCATCAGGAAGTGTCATTTTCACAATAAAAAAAAATGCATGATTGAAACATAGTGATGCAATGCATAACACATACAGAAGAATGAAAGGTAGGCACCTGAAATAGCGTCAGCTGAGCTGAAAGTGTGGTAGCCTCTGTCTGAAGAGTTTGAACCTTCTGCTCCAATTCTGTTATATATCGAGCCTTTCTTTCCTTTGAGCGCGCTGCAGATTGTTTGTTCGCTATGATTCTGTACCAGATGAAGCTAAGGAGCTCAATAGATATTCATGAAATACAGACAGCTTTAAGATGTACTATACGTGATAATAATGTTCCAACAGTAGGCTCACACAGATGAAAGGTAACTTCAAATATAGAAGCAATGCGCATTCTATGAGTACAAAGAACATGATGTGATATGCAATTCAGTAGGTCAGCTACTGGCTGCTGCGACCTGGTCCAATAAGCTCCCTCTCACTACCTACGATCATTCCAATGCAGACTAGTAGTAATTGTCTCACCGATTTAGACTAATTTAAATGTCAGTGTTTTCATTTCCTAGGAGTACGCTCCTATCCTTACGGGTAGAAGAAAAAATTCCATTTCGTCCGTAGATCACAGAAAGTAAGGGGGTGATTAGTTCCACGCATTCGGGCCGGCCAGACTCCGTGGGTGCAGCTTGCGCGCATTTGGTGGCCCGGTTGTGCTCGTGAGCCCGGCCGAACGCTTGCAGCCG
>BCLG01001986.1:47497-59152 GCA_001602295.1 Zoysia matrella
GTGGCCAGCGGACTTCGCTCCTGGGCCTGGCCGCGCCGGTCCAAGGTGCGTGCAGCCCGCCGCGCCACGGCATCCGGCGTATAAAAGGCCCCTCACGCGGATGCGCGAGTAGGGTTACCTCCCACTCACCTCCTCCGCCGCTGCTCCGCTCGGGCTGCCGCTGTTGGTTCGGTTCCTCCGCCGCCGCCGCTGGTTCGGTTCCTCCGCCTCCGTCACCACCTTCTCCTTTTTCAGCGCCGAAGGGTATACTCGACCAGGGCTCGGACCTCTCACTCCCTTTGCTCTTGTGGTTGCTTGTTGTTTGCTCCTTTTCTGATATGGATTTGGGTTCGTAGCACCTTGTGCCTCTTCAGACCTTCGGTCTGGAGATTGGATCTATCATATTTTCGCAAGGTTGTACACCAGATCTGGAGTGACTACTTTGCTAGATCTACGGTTTATTCTCTGAGCACAGGTTCTTAGGACGATGATTTCACCATGCCAACGGAGGAGCATAGTAATATGCGACAACCTTGGCATGGATCTATGGTTTATGATTAAATCTTGCTCTATGTTTGTTCATTATGCATCTAGGGTTAGGGTCTTTGAGCTGTTATGCTGAACATGTATGACAAGTTTGTGCTGAGCAGAGGTTATTGATCTATGATTTAGACATATCAATGGAGGAGCATATGAAAATGTGGCAGTCTTGTCATGCCTTCAATTTTTATGAACCTATAATGCACTGTGGCAGTACATTACTTAATCTTAGTGCATTTGTAATGTCATAGCTCATACCTAACCCTGTCCAATTGTTGCATTTAGATATGGATCCACATTTTACTCGTCGTGGGGTGGCTTCACTAGTAGTTGCTATTGCTGCAGTACACCACAAATAATAGCATATGATCCAATGCTGAACAAAGACATTGAGAGGCAGGCTAACCTAAGCTACATCTACAACTCAGATGATGTGCACTGTGTTAACCTTCTTAGGATGAGAAAGGCACTTTTTTTTTTCCAGTTGTGCGATCTCTTTCGCTCTAGGCACCTCCTTAAGGACAGCATCCACGCATCTGTAGAGGAGCAAGCTGCAATGTTCCTTCATGTTGTTGGTCATAATGAAAGGTTCCGGGTAATCGGTCTTTCATTTAGACGCTCTATTGAGACTATTAGCTGCTACTTTCAAGAGGTTCTGTGTGCTGTTGGTTCTTTGAACACAGAGATGATCCAACCACCTTCTACTGCTGTTCATCCTAAAATTCTAAATAACTGACGTTGGTACCCTTACTTTAAGGTCAGCCAGTATAACTTAAACAGTTATTACCTAACAGGCCTGTGTGTAGCTAATTGCATCTTCATTTTGTATTTCACTTTTTCATAATAGGATTGTGTAGGCGCAATCAATAGAACACATGTCCTGGCTAGGGTGCCAGCCAAGATGCAAGGTGCATTCAGAGGTCAAAAGCACACCACAACACAAAATGTGGTTGCAACTGTGGATTTTGATCTCAGATTCACTTATGTACTTGCTGGGTGGGAGGGTTCAGCACACGATGCTAGAATTCTCGCTGATGCCCTAGAAAGAGACGATGGCCTTAGGGTTCCACTAGGTACCACTTCCACACAAAGATCATATGTAGATAATCTGTAGATTGCACTTGAACTTTGACCTAATGCTAGCACATGGGTTTTTAGGTAAGTTCTACTTGGTGGATGCTGGGTACGCTGTTCGACCAGGGTTCCTTCCACTGTACAGGGCCACAAGATAACATCTACCAGTGTTTGAGACCAATAGGCCAAGAGACCAGCGTGAACTATTCAACCTGAAGCACTCCTCACTCAGAGTCACTGTTGAGAGCATTTGGTGCACTTAAAAATAGGTTCAGAATATTAAACAACAAATTATTTCATTCATACAAGACCCAAGTGAAGCTTGTTCTTGCATATTGTATTTTACATAACTGGATTTTGAGACATGGCCTTGATGAACATGTTCCCCTTGAACAAACATGGGCTACAAACACTGGTGATGCTGAAGCACCCAATGATGTTGCACCTGATAACACTGCATGGTCTCAGCAAAGGAACATGTGTGCTGCCCTGATGTGGCAGAATAAGGGATCATCTCGTGGAAACTAATTCTGTATCTCTCATCTAGTAGTTACATGTGTAATAATTGATAAAATATGCTCTAAGATGGTATTGTACTGCCTTTTATGTGCAAACTGATTATGTTCCGTTGACTGAGACTTAATGACCTTATGCTATGATGCTTACTTTATATGTTGTACTGCCTACGGTTGGCTATGTTGTCTTGCCTATGATCTATTGACTTTGTTGTATTTCATATATTGTCTTGCCTATGTTGTATCGCCTATGTTGTCATGCCTATCTTCTATTGCATTGTACTGTTATAATTGTATTGTTTGCTGCTAACTACATAAATGACTCAAAGGATATGGCTAATACTGGTGATGTTAACTTTGGTGACCAATTTGCTGAGGTGGGGGGCAATGCTAATCAGGGGGGCAATGGGAACTAGGGTGCACGGCCACCTATCAGTTGGACTTCAGCAATGTCTGGTTTTGTGCTGAGGAGATTTGTGGAGCTTGTTGGTCAAGGTGTGAGAACAGTTAAGAGCTTCAAGGAGGTTCATGTGAATTCTGTTGCAAGGAGTCTGTCAGAGTTCAATGCTGTTGAAGTCACTGACACACAGGTGTACAATCATCTCAGGAAATGAAGGCAAAGGTGGGTGAAGATTTGTAAGCTAAAGAATCTAAGCGAAGCAACTTAGGATGAGGACAACTTCATGATAGCGCTAGATGATGAGCACTTCCTAGGTTACTCCAAGGTAAACATGTTACCTACAAGCAATTTTCTTTCTGTTTATTGATTGTAGCTAGGCATTAATACAATAGTGTTTTCTGTTTTCTATTTTCTGCAGAATCACCCAAAGGATGCTGAGTTTCTCAATGCTCCTTTGGAGAACTATACTCAAATGCAGATAATCTTTGGTAGTAGACAAACAACAGGAAGGTTTGCCATGGGATCAAGTGATGGATTTGAGAGGCCATCAAACTATGTTCAAGATGGTTGTGATGAAGATGAAGGGGGTTCAGCTGCCAATTCTGACACTGTAAACCATGAAGTTCCTGCTGCTGAAAGTTCCAAGGTCACTGCCACCTCAAAGGCTACTGAAGACACAAAAAGTAGTGAGGAAAAAAACAAAAATAGGAAGAGAAGCTGTGAGGAGGAATTTCTCATCATGAGAGGCATCACAGATGCAGTGAAACAGGTGGCCACTGCTCTACAAACTCCTAAGCACAATGAAGTGCACCCTGACTTGTATCTCAGTGTAATGCAGTGCCCAGATTTCAGTGAGGAGGCTTTGATGTTTGCCCTCTCTCACTTGCTGGGTAACAAGGCAGCAGGCCTGTGCTTTGTCCAGATGACTGAAGCCCACAGGGTCCTATGGCTTAGGACTTTCCTTACCAAAAACTACTATATCTAGTGTGGTCCACTAACCCAGTTCTCCTTCTTTTGTCTTTTGGTAGCTGAATAGCTAATTGCATTAACATTTTGATAGGTGCATAACTAACTTGGACCGATTATATGGTCCTAGTCATGTGGTACCTGGTGACATGGGTGGTTAGGGAGCTGATGCTGGGTTAGAAGTATTTATTCTGAGGTAGAAGTATTTATGCCTTTGAACTTGTTAAGGCAAGATTGATGGACATGAGACAATTCGACATGTTCTGTGATTTTGCCTATAAAGACATGGTGGTATTTGACTATTTTTTTGCTGTGATTATGCCTTTTATGTGCTGCACTGATTTATTGCATTCTCATAAGCATGTCATACTTCTCTGAACTGGCAAAGATATGATTTCACCGGTTACAACTGAGACCTAAGAACCTGTGCAGTGATGATTTATTTTCTTCTGAACTTTGGTGTTTTGAGAATTTCAGTTTCTTGAATTTTGACAGTAGTATGTTCCCTGTTTTCTGAACTTGTATTTTGTTTTCGAAGATTGGAATGCGTTGGTACATTGTGTTTCGGGGTCGGGTGCCCGGTGTCTATGACACATAGGCACTGTGCCATAATCAGGTTAAGGGGTTCAGCAATAACTGCTACAAGAGTTACCCTTCAAAACAAGAGGTTGTTCATGCTTATGAGTGTTTTGTTGGCAATGCTTCTTTTCTGGAAAAGGAAAAAAGACTCGAAGTGTAGCTTTTGTTTCTGTAAAGACTTTGCTATCATGATTCAATTCGCTATTATCGTTGCATTGATTTGTAAGATTGTCATGCAGTGCCCTGCTTTATTCGGTGACAAATCTGTGTAGTATTAAGTGACCTGCTTAATTTTCATCACATGAACCGTGCTTGTTGTTTCTCATTGCTAATTTGAACCGTGACAAAGCTGCTTGCCTCTTATTATTCGGTGACAATGATATTACTGTTCTTTCCTGCTTTGCTTGAAACTTCAAATTGCTTGGACTATTGCTGTCTTGGCGACAAAGATGCTGTCTTGGCAGCAAAAACGCTGCCTTGGCCGCAAAGAGGCTGCCTTGGCGGGATTTTTGCTACCTGGACTGGTGATGGTAACATCACCGTTCCAGAACAGGGTGACCGCACCCACTTCTGATGCTGGTTATCAAACAGCAGCATGCGGATGCAGCTAACAGCTGCGTTCAGCCTACCAATCATCATCTCTGCATCGCTGGATGTAGTCTCTAAATGAAACCAAACATGCCACCTTGCATCGGTTGATGCAGGCCCGGCAGCGCGGAACCCCGGCCTGGCCGGCCCTCCTGCGGGGAACCAATCACCCCCTAAGACCCGTTTCATCTGCAATCCTAGCAACCAAGCAACTACCAACTGCTAACTACTACTAGTCCCAGCTTCTGATCTCCAAATGCTTGAGAGATTGAAGTGGAATGAAAAAAGGCGTCACCTTTTTGCGCGCTTTGGGTCGATGGCGGCGAGCTCGGCGAGCTGCTCGGAAGACATGGCCTTCTTGGCCTCCATCACCTCGCCGAACACGCCGTCCTGGTGCCCCACTAGCCCGCCCCCTCCACCGCCCATGCCGCCGAAGCCGTCGAATGACGCGCTGTGGCGGTGCTTGGCTGGGCGCGGGGGCGAGGACGTCTCGGCGGCGCGGTCGCGGTCGGCGCCGGCGATCTTGTCCATGTCCATGAAGGTGGAGAAGAGGTCGTCCTCGGAGCCGAGCTCGTCGAAGCTGCCCCCGCCTCCGCCGCCCATGTCGTCCGGGAAGCGGAATGCCACCTCAGATCTGGCGCGGCGGTGGTGGGCTGCGCGCGGCGGGGGTGGGCCACAGCCGCCGCCGCCCGGGATGAGAGGGAGCGGGCAGGGCAGGTTGAGGTTGGGGCTCCGCCCCGGCGAGCGCTGCGGTGGATCGCCGGGCTTCGGCGGCCTCGCCATTGCGCTCCACACAGCCACTGGTGCGCGCTCCTCTCAGTCAGCGAGTCAGCTCAGCGGCACCTGCAGTCCTGTGCAGCTGCACTAGGGAGAGGAGCTAGACAGCCAATTCGAGGTAATTTATAGATCCAGGTAGGAGCCGATTTTTAAGATTTTATGATATTTAACATTTTTAAGATGCTGAAAGTCCAAAGGAGCAATCGAATGCGATAAAGATCGAACGACCATTTAACTTAGACATGTAGAAATGATCAGGATCAGCAAGATGAAAAGGCATGAAGGTACAAATCAGATTCGTACTACTCCGTATATGCATGAGAGATTAGAGTTTGGGAGCTATTGCAACCATCGTCTAAGCGTTAGACAGTCACACAACACCCCTCACCCAGACAACATACAATCTGCCAATCGTGCATGCACACAGCCCCGTGAGCACACGAAGAAACAAACTACAACCATCTTCGACATCAAAACTCACCAGCTGGTCCTGCAAAAACAAGGGGAGCCGATACGATGCACGTCAACACAAACTGACACACCCTCACCCATGCACACGCACGCACAAAGTCAAGTAGCAGCAGCAGCAGCAGCAGGAGGAGGAGGAGGAGCAGAGTCGTCGGCAGCAGCCTTGTCCTGCTGGTCCTCGCTGGCCTCGTCGACTGTCATGGCGTCTGGTTCCCGTTCCCGCTCCCGCACAAGGTTTTCGTTGGACGCCCGCTCCTCGCTCTCTACCGGAGCCGGCGGGACCGTGGCCGTGCTGGGGCTGCCTCCTTGCTCGCCACCACCCAGACTTGTCAGGCCGTTCTGCTTCATGTAATTGTCCAGGGGGCGTGTTGCGACTTCGAGGAGGCCCATCATGCTCGCCGGGCGCGGCTGAGAGCCGTGCTGCTCCTGATCCTCACGGACGGCAGGGTGGAAGTTGAGGTCGATGTGCCCCTTGCTCATGTCTGCTGCCTGTTTGTCGGACATGGTCACATCACTGTCTCGGGTGGTGTCCAGTGTCTGCGGGGATCTTGTCAGGCTGCTCCCCTCGGTCTCGTCTCTGCTCGCCCATTGGATCTTCTTGCTCGCCTCAGCTTCGTCTCGCTCAGACTGCCGCTGCTTCTTCCTCATCATCAGTGTCTTGAACCGACGCTTGACTGTCATGCACACGTTGCAGGTGCATGAAGGGCTGTGCTTTGGGCCCTTGCCGCTGGGTGGCTGGATGCACACGATGCACGTGCAGCCAGGCCGATGCCGAGGGTGCTTTGTGGTCGTGGCCACTGAGGTTGAACCTTGGTTCCCAATTTCACCATATACCGTGGCTGTAGCCAAGGCATCAAGGCTGGTTCCATCCATTTCAGCAACATTCAGCTTCATACCATAGCTGATGCCCTTTCGCCTCCTCATTTCTGCAGTAAAAAAATAACTTGTTTATACTATGTTACGTCGTGATTTTGTACCTAGGAAATGCTGCAGTAGCAGCTATCTAGAAACTGCTGATATAGTTCACTTGTGCAAACTGATCAACAGAATCTGTTAGTCAGGCTATCCCAATGTCCCTTCTCACATAACATGTCCTTGGCACCTTTTATTTTTTTTTTCTACTATAATTCAGGAAACAGAAGAGCATTACCTTCATACTGCTGCAGAACACTTTGCAACTCTTTTGTGGTCAACTCTTCAGGTGCAGAGCAGGAACAACTGGAAAAATAAATAGAGTTCAAATTGCAAGTTGAGTGCAGCGTTTTATGGCATGGGAAAAATATATAGATTAATATATTTGTTCAGTGATTCTACAAAGTAGAGTAAGGAACATCTCTTTAAGCATTTAGATAATTCTAACAAATTGTGGCCAAATTCTTGATTGACCAATACTGTTCATGCAAATCATATGTTGCATCCTAATGTGATTATCACACCAAGGTTTCCGTATTCAGGACTCTCCAAAAGATTGATTTGATGACAGATCATCCAACATAACGACAAAGACCCTAGAAAACAATACCTTTTGGGGTCCCATGAGTTGTCGGTGCATGTCCATTTAGAGGCAACAATAACGTTAAGAGGCAAACGGCGCCATTTTGAACAATCATCACACTGAATCCACTGATCTTGTTCCCTAAATATGCAAAACCAGAAACTTGAGAAGCTAGCATGAGGCCACCATGAATAAAAAAAACCCACTGAATAAACATCATGACATCCATTCAGAAGATGGGAGGAAAAAGGTTTTTATGACAACTCCAACCATAAATGCAATAGCTGACTGAATGGCAACAGTTATGCAACTATGTTCGTTTACAGCAAAGGTAGTTGGGCACGCCTTTAGATGCATGTTGGAACATCAAATCCAATATCTTTTGTGGCTAGCAAGAACATAATCCTGGACTAGATGTGTCTCACTGAATTTGGCGGGGCTCATCTTATCAGTCATTTCAAAGTTTTTTATGTTAGAATCAGTCTCTGAAAATGTGTTACAAGAAAGTATGACTCATCATGTCATTGTGGGATATAAATATACAACTCCACAATTACTCAAAAAGGAAGAAAAAAATCAATGATGATATCTTGTTTAGTGATTCACTTACCCTGTTGCACGGATGGTGAAAATTGATCTTTTTGCAAAGACAGGGGGTTCCTGCACGTATGTACGATTTTTGATCAGGTCAATGATTATTCAAGTATTTTGCTGAGAACAACCATATGCAATTTGTACAATGGAACAGAACAACAAGAAATAAATGAGTAACAAACTTACATCATATTCTTCAAATTCATAATCCTCAATTGTCACAAAGGTTGGTTTTGAGGTGGGTGCAGGACGCAATAACTCTTGAGCCTCCTCCCAGGTAAGCTTTAGTTCCAAGGCATCTTCAGCATCCATTAAAAACCTCCTGCTTTTGGAGCCAATATTGCGGCTCTTCTTTTGTAGAAATGGCAAAGACCCCTCATCTAGCCTGCTGCCGAGTTTATCTGTCTTAGGCCAACTAACATCACCGTCAGCTGAGTGGACATGATGATCATATAGAGAGCTTGGATGGAGATCTGCAGCACCCTTAATTGACTGAAGAAAACCAGGATAACCACTTACTACTGGCAAGTTCTCATTTGCACTAGAAAAGAGTGTCTCACTGAGAAGCGAACCATTTGCAATAGCTGAAATCTGTGAGTCCTGTGTAATAGACAAATATTGAATGAAATCGGATAGAAGATATTAAAATCGAGCATTTAGCATGATAGCAATGAGATAGATCTGAAGTTTCAACTTACAGGCAGACTGACAGAATTTGTGGCCTTTCGGAAACCCATAACAAGCTTCCCTCCAGGTTCTATCCGACTAAAGGTCACTACAGAAAATGACCATCAATAAACATAAATCTTTACAGTCAAACATACAATCAGGGAGCATGGAATAGATGACATAATCACACTCGGTATATATTAGCGCATTTTCTATAGATTGGAAACTGTGTAAGAAATAAAAAGTTAAGAAATGATGTGCTGATGCAATAGTGGCTATGAGCGACCATTATCACATCCAAGAAAATGAGTTACTAATCACCTGTATCGCCAGCTTGTAATTGCAGGGACTGTATGCATGGTGTAACACCCTCCAAGACGTACATTCTGCTGTTATTATTTGGCCAAAACCTAAACTGAAAATGCCATTCTTTTCCTCTTGCATCTTGTATTGTCAAGGGGCGACCTTCTGGTTGAGAAATCGGAGGGAAATATGCCTACACAGAGCACCTAGAAAACTCAGGATGACAGAAGAAACTTCCTGTACTAGCAGTAACTTCGTGAACAGAAGAAAGACTATAACTTGACTTAAACCACTTACATAAGAGTACCAATAGCTATATACTCCCACATATAACAATGAAGAACAAAAAAATGTCAACACAGTAATCCCAGATTTACGATAGTCTTTCACCTCTAGGAGAAAATCAGAGTTTATGTATACATAAAGTTTAGGATGAGGGTTCTCTTCCTATGAGTCTTCTTGTATGTATCTTTAAGGCCCATTGATCAACTACAGTAGCTCTTTATTTATCAGTTTTATCTTTTTGGAATTGGAATAAATCAATAAAGCATATAAAATTTATAACATGAAGCCGAATGAATGCCAAATTTACCTCTGCGCAGGCTTTTGGAAGAACAAGGCGCCCTATGCGACCTGCATCGCTAGCACTCAGGACCTTCTCGAACAATGGGACAATTGTGGAATTTGAGCTTCAAGCAAAATATAGTCAAGGAAGACCAAAAACTATCATCCAGGACACAAGAAAATGTATGCAGCATTAGACAAAAAATTTATCAGCCTAATGGAACCATTCTGGAATATTGTTTCAAGTATCAACAAGTAACTAAATGTTAATGACTGCTGCAGTAAGGGACATGATATATTTATCAAGGATACTCTCCAGATATTTGCTGCAGCTCTTGGTCTGTTATTCTTGGCCAATACCGAGGAAGCAACTGATTGCGGCCCCTTCCTTCGGTAGGTGGTCTTGCAACACGAAGATGTGAGAAAACGTCTTTTGTTGGATCAAAAGCAGCATCTTCACTGACCCTTGGAGGTCTTGTTAGAAAATGTCGAGCCCTTTGTGCATTCTGAAAGGGTGATAATAAAGAAGTAGTAAGTTCCCTTCCTTCAGCGATGGCTGTCGTTGGTGATAGCATATGTCTGTCTACTGGTGAAGTAGCCTCCATCTTGCTTCCGTTATTAGCAATACCCAAGGTCATGCTGAGACGTGCCTCAGAAAGTGATCTGTTAGTTGTGCTTTCTGTAATTGGATCCTTACTATCATCTCTTTGCACGCCGTGAGGAGACTCTAATGCACTTTGAGTCCTGGTTAAGAACGGCATCCTTCCCATGTCCCCAATATTAAGAGTCGCTGGTTCCCATTTAATCTGTCTTGAACCATTTTCTATCTCTTTCTGCCTCAAAATGCTACTGCTCTGTCCAACCTCAATGTTTCTTACAATGAAAGGGCGATTGTTTTTACTGATAATAGTAATATCGTCATTTATGGAATCCACAGTAATGGGGGGTGACTGCACAAACTTTCTACCCGGAAGTAGCTCTTCACTTTTGCCAAAAATTTGCAGATTGCTTTGAGACGGGAAAAGCTTGGGAACCACTTGACCAGAACCCTGTAAAAAATACCTATAAGATGATTTGGAAAGAAAAAAAAAAGAAAGAAAGGAGGATAATGTGGTAAAAGAAACTTACAGCATGAGCTGCTGAATTTTTCATGCAAGTCACACATTGAACTCCTCCGCCATCAAGTAGATCATAAGAGTTCTTCGATGCGATACATCCACAATGGAGACGCTGAAACAACAAAGTATCATTGGAGCCTTTTGCATTACAGTTTCACGCAAGAACTTGCATACAATTCACGACCTGGGTCACCACCTCACCTTCCCACAAAACGAGCAGTCTCTCCAGCCTGATTCCTTTTGATGAAAGATGTCACAAAAGACAAGCTGCTCGTATGCCAACCTATATGTACACCAGAAAAGACAGATCAAATAAGAAACTGTTACTAATCCGTGGACTGTGCGATTTGGTAGGAGGCCGACACAGACACCAAACAGTAACTCACGCTCATCCCTAGCTGAAATCAATTCCTGGCGAGCAGCAAATTCATCTAAACATACAGTACAGAAAGATTTGATACTCCGGTTCGACTCAGACACGAAACAGTATGTCACGTTCATCCCTGAAATCAATCCGACCAGCGTTCAAAAGGCAATTAATTTCCACGGGGTCCTGACGGTAGGCAGGCCCTTTAAACCCTGATGAGTAACTGAACTCTAGGCAAATCTCAACCGAGCCTGAACGTGAGCTCGCTCGCTGGGGTCAATTCGCACCAAATTGCTCTACCAAACCGATGCCCACGGAAGCTGCAGTCGAGGCATCGAGTCAACGCGAAAATCCCAGGCGCTTCACCGGGGCACGATTTCCGCATAAATCAACCTCCTTTACGATGAGATTCGCAAATCGCCGCGCTTTCCAGCGGCCGCAAAAAAAAATCACCTTTTTTGCGGGGGACAAAGTGACACACCAAGCGAAACAACGAGGGAGAGAGAAAAGGGGAGCGGGCATGGACTGAATCATCCATCCATCCGCACCGAGCAGAGCGGACAGAGAAGGAGGAGGAGGTGGCCGTACCCGCACTTGTCGCAGAGCACGGCGAAGCCGCCGGATCGCAGCGGCCATCCCTTCCTCCAGTCCGTTCCTCC
>BCLG01001986.1:59164-75463 GCA_001602295.1 Zoysia matrella
GCCGCCGGCGCCGGCGCGCCGCAGACCGGGTTCATGCACCTCGTCGCTGCCGCCGCCGCCGCGGCGCCAACCACGCCCGCCATGGCCGAGTTCAGTCACTCAGAAGCTCCTGTCTCCGATCAAAGGTGAGGTGAGGGCATGGGGGAGTCTCGGCGGTGGTGGGGGAGAGGTAGTTTTCAGGTGGATGTGGAGGGGCCAAGGAACGAACGAACGAAGCGCACGCTGGTGTTGGTGGTGTTGGACGCCGATTGGTGCGCTCGCTGTGCATGCGGATGCGGGGAGCGAAAGGAATACAGGCAGCGGCTCCGTGACCGTGGTGGCGAGGGCGGTGGCAGGAGCTGTAAACTAACCTCCCCTTCGTCCCCCTCAAAGCCGATGCGAGGCGAGGGGATTTAGCTCCTCCTAGGTCCTAAACAAAAGTTGTGGAGCTCGTTCACTCACACAGCACATGGGAAGGATTTGTTTATTTACTGTCCTTATTTCTCTGGGAAAAAAAAAGTAGTAATAAAGAAAGAGGGAGCAAAGTGCATTTTCCTTCGTGTTGCTACTTGCACACACGCACGCCCGCGCGACATGCTCTGCCCGCCTGCTGCATGAGGTGAGCTCGCGTTGTTCCCCTCTACGACGACTCTCCCTGCGACTGCAGATGCAGGCGTGGTTATCTTTGCTGTCTGCCATTGCCTGTAGCTCGACCAGCATGGTCATGGTCTCATTCATTCAAAAACAGATTTAAGGCCTCCGTTTGTAAAATTTGTACTTTCAAACGAGGGACCTAAGTCTGTCATCTTTTTCCGCGAGAGTTGACTGTCCCTTGTCGCGTCGTTACACATGGTGACGGTCGGGACATAATTTTCCACGGTTTTGCGTCCGTGCTGTTCCTGCAGGGAAAAATGAAAAGGATCCAACAGCCCAGCAGAGCAGCCGCACACTCAACAGGACAACACGCAGCGTCGGGAATGGCATCTCCTCAATTCAATTGGATTCATCAATGCCTCCGCCGGCGCCATCGAAGCCACCGGACCCGCCGGGCTCGCACGTCGCAGGTAACGTAACGTCGCTCTAATTCCGGTTTCAGCTTTCAGGTCCAGGCGCGAATCCGCCCAGGACCGAGGCGCTGCAAGGTCGACCCTCCTGACGCCAGCACACCTCAGAAGAGCGGCAGCGCGAGGCGGTGCGGCCACTACCGGCACCGGGGTCGGTGTCGCGGTCGCGGCGGGGGTGGTTGTGGTGTGGCTCGCGCCGCGCGCTCGCCGCCGGGACGTGGACAGCGCAACCGGCTCTGCTGCTCTTTCACGTCGCGGTCGGCTTACGTCGCCCGGGGTGGGGTGGGGAAGTCTCGGCGTGAAGCCGAAGCCGCCGCCGCCGCGCGGGACGTGCGCACGCTGCCATCGTCACCGCTGCTTTCGCTGGTATGGTAGTACTGCGTGGTGGAGCCCGCGGGTCAACGTCGGGAATCCCGGGCCAGGAGCTGCGGCCACGACCACGGCGAGGAGGAGCGTGAGGGAGGGGAATACTCGAGGTGCGCTAGCTTCCCCGACACGGGCATCCATCGCGGACAGTGACAGCTAGTACATGGACCGCAATCAGCTGCGGCTCCTGTGACCACGAAAACGAGGAGCCAATCGGCCGAGCGGCACGGCACGGTAGCGGTGCGGTCCATGTAGCAGCTCCTGCAGCGCTTCATGACTGCTCGCTCCGATCTGTCGAGTGATCTTTGGGCCTAATTGGAGGGAATATCTGTACGGCTCATGTCAAACTCATACGGAGTATAAACATCAACGGGGGCCCGCACAGGATGGCCAGGAGTGGGGACGTCACCACATAGCTTGGACCTAACACAGCTCGCGGGGGATCGTGGCCAGGAGGACATTGGCGGCCTGAGACGACGCCTGCTTTCAGGGAACACACGCGAGCCCACGGCGCGCCGGCAAAGCGAATCCCCAGGGTGCAGGTGCAGCCCGCTTTCTGAAGTAGTACCTACCAACGATAAAGCCGTCGCATGCTTTCTGAACCATTGTTGGTAGGTTCAGAAAAAGATTGTTTGTCGCATGCTTTCTGAATCATCAACGCGCGCCCGCATTCATCAGCCGCGGCCAAAAAAAAACTTGGTCCGCCACTGAACCATTGTTGGAGTGGGTGCTTCTTCCCGTATTGGCCAGCCTCAAAGGCTGTTACTGTACCCTGCCAGAGCCGTGATTTGCTCTCCGTGGGAACAGTGACGCCAAAGCGACAAACAATCTTTTCTGAAGCAGTGACAAAACGAGGCAGAAGAAACTGTTGGATTCTCATCCGGTAAAGGGTGCGTACACTTTTTCAGAATAGTAAGCTCTTTTATACTCCTATTATGTGCTCTTTTTTATTCAGGGTATCAAAAACGCAATAAAGTCCGAACAACAAACAGTATATACAGAATATGGATGCTCAAACGGTGATGAGAGATCAAACAAGCCTAAACTGCAGTGAGATCCTAAACTGCTGTCTAACTTCCAGAAAGCAAAAAAAAAGAAAGAGCTTCAAGAGTCCACACTGTCTTTTACTGAATCATACTAGGTTGTATGAAGAATCAATACTAAGAGCTCCAAGCTCATTTCTTCCTAGTTGCACCCATGACTTTTCTTAGTTACCAGCTCTTATGCTTACTCCATAAGTGCAAGATTGTTGTTTCAAATATCTTCGTGCTGGGCAGGGCGCTGCTGATTCGGCGTGTCGTTGTTCTCCAGGGGCATGTACTGGGCCATAATCGCCCGGATCTCTGAATCCATGTAACTCTGGAGTGCCATGATATAAAATTATGAGTGAGGTGTAAGTGGAGCAAATAATCTCACAACGGATTTTAATATTTAATCAAGAGATTAAAAATGAGGGAATGCCGTTTTACCCGTAGCCTATATTTGTACACCGCATATGTTCCTAGCCCAGCAAAAGCGAGGCCAAAGAAAATAACCCATAGGAAGCCCCAACCCACTGACGAAGTAGTAGTGTCTTTGCCTGCAATATTAGGAAAACAAATCATATATGCTCAACTGTGTTGCGAGAGCGCATAAAATACAAATTTGTGTTGAGGCTCATGCAATAGATATTCGCTAGAGAACAGGCTGAAAGGGTTTCAAGCTAGAGGACTTACTGATACAAGTGTCATGTTCTCTGATGTATAACATGTTATTGCTACCACAGCTGCACTCATAGCTTCCCCATGTGTTCTCGCAAGCACAATTCCTGCACTTGCAGAACAGGTTCTCTCTGCATTCGTCAATATCTGCACGTGTCAAGTAGATGATTTGTTACGTAAATTTTGAATCGAAATGTGACAATTAAGAGTGAACGGAGAGAGTACGACATGAGAATATTATATCAAGAAGGAATAATATTGCCCAAAATTGGAAACATCATTTTTCTAACAGTGATACCTTCACAGCTGTGTACACCATCACCCCTGAAGCCTGGTGGGCATTTGCAGCCATTGGATTCTTCGTTCTGCAGGGTCCCAGAATTAGTTTTGTGCTTCAAACATCAGCCAATAGCAAACTACAAAAGTAGAAGACGTTTGTAATGTAGAGGTATCTTACTGAGCAGGCTGATACAGTCTTTCCATTCTTAGTTTCCTTCCAGCAACCCCCATTGTTGATTCGGCACCTGCCTTGGCCGGAAGCTGCAGAAGCAAGCCCATTAGTAGTACAATTTGAAAAAAAAATGAAGTCGGCGTACGAAATAGATGGTTCCAACAGAATAAGAAGCAAAATGTGAAATCACCTTCACAATGGGTGTAACCATCACCAACAAACTTTACACCATTGACAATAGGGCATTCACAAATGCGGCCTCGGAAGGTATCCTAGAGTGAAAGACCAGCCAACATATTAGGAAGTGTACTCCACAGGGACAATTGCGGATAATAAGATAGATGTATTTTTTCCTCAGTAAAATTGCACCTTGCATGCAGTAACATTGCCAGCCTTGTCTAACCAGCAACCTCCGTTGTTCTCCAAACATTCATTCGTCTCAATATCTGCAAAAGAGGGTAACCATCCCCACAAAAGAAAGAAAATAAAAGAAAAGAAAAGAAAAGAATGCAGCATTAGAAGAAGTCCAGGTGCATTTATTTTACAAAAAAAAAAGAGGCATAGATCACAAACCTTCACGCAAGCAGACATCAGGTTCAGTTGTCTCTTCAAATCCTGAGCACACTGCCCTCAGCACAGCATTTTTTCCCAGCTTACCTTGAAGGGAAGGTTAATACTCTTAACATATACAGAGCATAAGAAACAATGCACGCTAAGACACCAGCCGCACCTCTGTATTGTCTGTTATTGACGACAAGAGTAGGGAGTATAGTGACATCGCCTCGAGAACCACTACCGATCTGACGGATAGAAGGCACAAATATCAGCCAGCCATTAATCAATGTAGTGTTTGTACACTCCTATAAGATGAAATCATGGAAGTATGGTTTATCTTACTTGAGCATCCTGTTCTGCTTTAAGGACTGGATTTTCTTCGTCAGCTTCAGGATCTCCAATGCACTTGTTGATTTTCTCAATATCCAGTCCTGTAAAAAGAGCAGGATGATAAATGTTGTCAAATAATATCCTCATCTGACATATAATTGAACATCCATCAGTTTTAACATAAAAAACATAATCATGGACAAACCAAGACTCACCAAGCGACTTAGTAACACCATTAGCACATTCGCGGGAGTATTTCTTCTCCTTCATTGGGCACCTAACTGCAAAGTCGTGCACATAATCCCACCACAACCATGGCTTGCGGCTTTCACTGGCAATTTTGAAAACACAAATTTGAATCAGGTTCTGAAGCACAACATCTTTGCCATCATATCCCTTGCTGAAATCCTGTTCCGGATCTGGTGCGCAGTATCTCCCATGATTGATACATTGTGATTTGCATTGTTTGCTCAGGGTAAAAGCTTCTGGACAATACCAGGTAATATAATGAGGGGTGAAGTGGGTGTATCCCCTCTTCTCAAGCACTTGAGCTATCCCTCTGAAGTTTCTCACAAAGTCCATTTGCATGTCGCATTTAGCACCACATTCGTCATTGCTATTTGTCCAGAATTCATACTCCACACGCTCATCAGGGTGGGGCAGAGATTCCCTCCAATCCAGAAGGACATTGACCATATCTCCATTTTCCAAAGCTTTCCTAAGATCATCACCAGATCTCTTTGAAATGAGTGCTGAAGGAATAGTGATATTCTCTATGTGCTCTGTGCCACTGGATTCTGGAGTATCCATTGTGATCAAAGGCTCCACTCTGTTGTCAGCAACAAGAACTGCTGCAGCTCCAGCATTTTGTGCATTCCATCCCTTGGTCGTGAAGTAGCAGTCTGCAAATCATAAAGGACCATTTTGTTATAAATAATTTGCAGTGTGACAGCTACCTTGGGAATAGAATGAGGAGGATCAAAATCCAAATGAATAGATGTCACTGGTCGTAGCAGTGCAGTATTATTATTGTCTCTTTCCTGAAAGATTATAAATAATACAGCTATGATATAAGAACTTACCTAATTCTCAGACTAGGTCTTACTAAATCTGTTCCGTGTGTTTTGACTCTACGCAATGACATACGTTCAGCTCCTACAAATAGGCTTCACTACAGATTTTGACGACGCAATTCCCTCGAGACTTATCTGTTGAAGAAAGCAAAGCATCTTCTAGAGACGCAACCAGTAGAATCATAGGACTAATCAACTTTTTTGAGACGAAGGAAGCATTGCAAGTTTCAGGACTAAACAACTGGGACAAGCAAAGGCCCAAATTAGATTTCTTGACTCACTCAAGGCACAACGACTCCAAAAAAAGCATACCTATACATTTCTCTAAACAGACTACCTGATCAGAACTACAGGATTACGTACGAAAGGAAGGTTTCACTGAAATAAGCAAGACTAACCAACCAGGACATGTAGCAAGAGCCAGTCGGGAACAAATTCCACTGAAGATAATACAAATCAACACTGAAAAATCTTTGCGTCCAACTCTCTGGCAATGAAGCAATTTTTAAACTCGTGTTTGCCCCAAGAACAGAGTGCAGACTGAATCGACAACAGTACCTAGATTTCCCGGTAAAATATCATACAATTGATCGCCAATTGAAAACGTGCAGCGGCATAAATTGTTCATCGTGGGCTATATGTTGCGTTGCTAGTTGCTCGCGAGGACAAATGAAATGACGAAACACGTGTAGTAGATAAGTAACTGCCGCTCGTTTTTATAGTGGCAAGGGGGAGGAAAAAAAAACTGATGAAAGATTTCAAAAAGAACCAAAGAAGAACCCTCACCGCCTCGATCGACGAGTAGGAAGACGGGGAGGCCGCCGGGCTTGGGCTTGAAGGAGAGGCCGAAGTCGTCGAACGGCTTGCACGCCTTCCTGTTGGCCTTGGGGTAGACGACGACGCCGTGCATGGTGCCGCCGTACTGCGGCACGCCGAAGTTGCCGATGGCGCACTCGTAGACGCCCCGGAGCTCCGATGGCGACGTCACCCGCAGGCTGTTCTTCTCCACCACGAACCGCCCAAAAGCCGGTGACCACGCCGTGAGCGCGAGCACCAGCAGCGCACACCACCACGCCGCCGCACGCCGCCGCCCCATCGATCCTGCTCCCGCGCGCCAATCCTTCCCCTGCTCCGGGACACTCGAGACACCGATGATCAAGGATCGCGCTTTTCGTGCGGTTTGGGTTAGAGACGGTGGCTTGTTGGCAAGAAAGGCGAGGCTTTTGCGGGAGCCTGGCGCAACACCAAGGAACCAATGCCTGGGAACCTGCCCCGTCCCCGAAGGGTTTGATGTTGACCGGACCGAGAGCAGTGGCGAGAGCGAGTGGTGCAGGGACTGGGAAGATGGACGGATCTGGAGGCGCGGGAGGGAGGGCGTTGGAACGCTTCCAAGGCTGCTGCTGACCCGTGGAAGAAAGCGATTGCTCTCTCTCTCTCTCTCTCTCGCGCGCGCGCGCGCGCGCGGTCTCCATCGCGTTTTTATATCGGGTCAATGGTGCCCGGTACGAGGAAAGGATTTCGGGTGAGGTCGTGCACCGCAGCGTTGACGGTTGGGCCGTTTGGCAGCTTGGAGAGGTCAATACCACCGTTGGCCTGTAGCTTTGTCTGAGAGAAGCAGTGTAGTCCAATCCATAACGGTCAGTGCTTCCAGTGCCAATTCTGCAGAGTTCTTCTACTACAGTGTAGGCAGGATACGTTCGCAATCCTGGTATAAATAATTTCCACATTTCTCAGCCAACCGTATTGTTGACTGCTCATAAGTGTTTACACAGGCCTAAAACACTAAAAAAGCAAAGCAAACACCTCACGATGATATCCATGACCTTTACACCGCGTGACATAATTTAATAATGATGATAAAGACTAGAAACCGACATCGTTGAATATCATAACCTGGACGATATTGATGGATCGATTTGTAGGCTCAACATGAGGAATCAAACTTGTGCAAATAAACGAGGGCCCAGTTCAGAAAACATGGATCTTAGACCAATATATAATATCAAATAGAGTACCCTGCATATAACACAACTGAACACAAGACGGTTCTCTGTGATAAGAAGAGTCACATGATCCCTCCCCTCGTGAGGATTACAAGCAAAAGAAACACCTACATCTGAATGATATCAAACAAGGAAACATGAGGGTCTTTATATTATTTGCCGAGTCATCCGAATTCTCTTCACATAAAAATCATCTCAGAAAAAAATCATGTATCAAAAGTTGCCGCCTCTTGTGCCTGGAGACTCATGCCTCTTGTTCAGGCTTCTCGAAGAAAGTTTTCTTAATCCAGTCAAATGGCTGCAAAGGAGACAAAATTCAGAATATTGGATATGGTGACAGTAAGCCTACTATGGTTCACAGACATGGCAAGAAGAATGGAAGAAGGCACATCGTCAACAAATTAATCCATGACTTCAGGAGAATAAGAAGCAACAAAGGTCTACACAGTGCTACCCATGTAGTTGTTCACTGAACCTTAAGGAACACACTGGCTTGAGGCTTTAAACCAAAAGAAAACACAGCAACACTTCAGCTTCTGGTATTGTTATTACAACCTCAGATGATTAACAGAGTTACAATAAAAGTGTACTATCAAGATAAGGTATTGAGAGTGACCATTTGAAAACTGGCGTTGAGACTAACGCGTACACTTTCTAGGCATCTAAGAAATATTTCAATTCGAATAAACAAAAGCAATAAATCACCAGAAATTAAGAAATTCAGTTCAGGGAAGCATGCAGGTCACATGTGGAATCCTAAGCTACATGGCAGCCCAAATAAATCAAAAACAGCAGCAATGGTCCTAAGCTTAATAGATTTGATGAAGATTTTGCTACCCCAATAAGAGCACAGGTATTGGTCTACAAAATGCTTACAGGATTTCAAACCTAATTCTTGCAGAAGCTCCTCATACAGGAGGTAGGAGGATATGGGCACATGATACACTCGGTCTTACAAAGAAGCAAGGGCAACTGGGCAAGAAGATCAAGGCATCCAGCGGCAGGCTAAGGTGAATACAAAAAGATGGCACCAAATTTGTTACGGAGTAAATAAATTCCTCCCATGCGATCAACACGTGTCGCAAAATTCTGATCACATGTACCATTAGGTACCAAAATGTGTTGTGGTAACTAGAAAATTGTGTTTCAACTAGATGCTCCCGCAAGTCTACTGAATCATGGCAAAATACTATGTTTGCATGAAAATGATGTTGTAGAAGCTGTACATGTCCACTTCAACATGTGTCATGTCCTATTTATTGCAGTATGTCCTGATACCTAAGACAACTTCGATACAATTCAAGAGACAGTTTTAACTTAGGTGATCACATATCTTCCCTGACACCAGCCTAATCTTCTCTCATATCGCGCATCCTTGAGAACGATCTAACAGGGCGCAGATCCACACCAACAAACAGGACCGAAGCATAATCACACAGATCCAATCGGCATCAAGCAAACCCTAACACCTAGGACGCAACAAACAAATCCACGGATGAGGAGATAGATTCACGGCCACCCATGTCACGGAGTAAACAAGTAAGGCGCGGGGACGGATCCGAGATGCGGTTTGCACCCTGACCTGGACGAGGTAGATGGCGGCGGTGCCTGCGAAGACGCCCCAGGTGGCAGCAGCGACGATGTCGGTGGACTGGGGGCGGTTGCGGGGCGAGAGGAAGCGGAAGAGGCCGGAGCTCGACGCCGGGGGAGCCATCGCCGCCGCTAATCTAGCTTGACCTCTCTCTCTCTTTCTGTGGCAGTTGAAGGCGACGAAGGAAGGGAGAGAGAGAGGTCATGAATGGGTCTTAATGGACCGGAGCAAAGACATGTCCGGGTAGTATTTTGAGCCCATTATTTAGGCCCATGGGCGTGTCAAAAAAGGCCCATGGGTCAAGAAGATAAAAGAAAGAAACATAGCCGTTCGTGAATTCGAGATATGCACATGCATCTGATGTCTGGAGTTGGAGATGTCGCACCAAATAGCAGCGTGTGACTGTCTTTCAGGCTAATACTGAATATTGGTCAAATTTGAACTGAATTGCCTTGGAAGTTGGAATGCCGTGTTCATTATCGGGAATTTCATGACTTTGACAGTGAATTCGATCAAATTAAAAACGCGAACACGGCCTTGAAAGTTGCGCTGCATACATGACCATGTGATCGAGAGCGTCAACGTGAACTCAAGAAGAAAAGATAAATCCAACTGCTAGATTATAGTGCGTCCCCACTTAATTGGCAACTTAATTAATTGGCAGTGTGTTCTTCAGGCAGTGAATCATCAGTTACAACTTACACCTTCAGTTGGGGGAAAAGTAAGTCGATCCAAAGGTGAAAAGCACAGCTAGCTAGCTAGGTAGTGTCCATACCTATCAATCTCCGAATTATTGCACTCAACCCAAGCCACATCTTTGAGAAGTTGGTGAGGTGAAAGGAAAATTAACACCACTGAGTCACCAGTGAGATTTTACGGGCGTGGCAGTTGATTTTATTCCGCACGTAAAATCTCTCGACCGATAAAGCACATGCCGCTTGTGAATAAACAAGCACCACATCAGTGTCACGTATCCATACTTGTCGACTCACGGACAGGAAGTAGCACGTAAAGCCCACAAGCTGCCGGTATACAATATTGCTTAAACGTGCATAAAGTCCATGAATTATTAGAACACGCTTTAAGAAACTACAAGCACAAGCTTTGGAAAGTTTTGGTATTTTTAGAATTGATGAACAGTTGAACGCATACTCAAAAGGATCCAAGCTCCTGCAGAAGCTTTTAACCGAAAGAGCTTATCTCGAGACTTCAGTCTTCAGTGGTAAAGCTCAACTACACGCATCCTTTTCCTTTCAATATTCAAGTAGAATACGCAAGGAGAAAAGCAATATGAAGACTATAAGCTTAGATACTAGCTCCGTTCCAATAAAAGTTTATTTATAGTTTTTATTGACTGATACTTAAACCAATGATTTTTATAGATTCGGTTAAATTTAAAAACTTAGTATTTGTACTTTTAGATTAATAAAAAAAATACTTTCATAATATATATAATTTATATTATTAAAAGTAATTAAAAAATCAAAATCATTGTTAACAAAATCTAAAAATAAACTTCTATTGAGACGGAGAGAGTAAAAAATAATATGTCGGATGTGCACTGCTAGCTGAGTTGAAGACTTAGAGCTTCAGCGCTCCTCGATCACGACTTTGTCTTGAAGTTCTCTTCGGCTTTCTCGATCTCATGCTTATCGCCTCGAGAATGAACTCATTTTTATAAATCGCTCGAGATCTTTGTAAAATACTCAGATCTCGCCGAACTAAGCTGTCGATCGTAGTAGGGCCCATCCATGCACGTGCTTTCTTCACTCGTCGTTGAATCGATCAAACCAAGCTGGATCAGCAAGACGTATGACCTAACCGATCATGGACAATGCCGACTTCTCAATACTAATAGACTAATTCGAAACCACTGAACAGAGCATCTAAACCATGAACCTAGCCAGTTAAACTTCTGCAGTTGCTGGACTGCCAATTTTCCTAACCTGTCCAATGATCGTACGTTGCTGTTCAATCTAACCAGGTCATATCCAAGTCAAGGATGATAATTACCAAATAAGTAAGGCTCCTACATCACAATTCTAGCTACCTTAATCTTAGCGGTACGGTTAGGGGCATCGTTCGGAAAGAATATATACCTTATGTATATGCATGAACCGTATACGCTTCCATGTAGCTTTCTGTTGTCTGACTTATGCTAGACATTTTAATTTGATGGTACGGTGTGTATAATAATCTAGGATTTTCATTCGACGCGAACAATATATTTTTTCTTCTCTCTACATAAGATTATGTCGAGTTGGGACCCAGCCATTGCCATCTTCAATAAACATTGTCATCTGAACAAAAAAAAAAAAAAACTACACTATATATACAAAGTGGTAGTCAAAGTCTTTGGAGTGAAAGACTTGGAAGAGGACAAGAATGACCAATATTGAAGTTGCCTTGAAAGTAACATGGCCAAGCAAAGATTTTTCTAAGCCTTCTTGTCGCAAGGGACCTGCGTGGATCTCCATTGGTCCAACCAAGCATCGATGCAGAAAGAACCTAGTGGTGGACCTGGTGGTTACCCGACTAGTGACAGGCATGAACATGATCTACACTAAACCATGCACATATTATAGCTTAAAAAGAGAGAACCACAAAACCAAAATACTAAGTGCTAACCCTACCAAACATATGCATGAATTAGTATACCAGCATTTAATTAATCAGTTCAGTGAATGCGGTTAAGTATACTGCAGTCTGAATCTTGGTAGGATTCTATCATTGGCATAATTCGACTCCCTTTAAAAGATCCGACCACGCACTAGCACATAAAGTACCAAAGGCACGGGCAAAGCTACGTTCATACCTCATGCATACTCACTCTGTTCTTTAATTGGTATCACCGTTGTCTTTTAAATTCAACTTTGACCATTTGTTTTATTCAAAAAATTTGTTCGAATATGTAAAATTTTAAATTGTGATTCAAATAATTATAATAATAAATCAAATTATATCAAAATATATGAAATTATCAAAAAAAATTTTGAATAAAACAAATAGTCAAAGTTGAATTTAAAAGTCAACAACGACATCAATTAAAATACCACTAACAAATGGCACTATAGAATATTCACAACTCTAGCTTCGCCACTCTCCAAAAGTGATAAGTGTCTACGACAATCTCTTGATCGAACTGTGACCCTGAGGATGTGTGCAGCATGCTCAACAAATATAAAGCTGATTAGAATTTCATAAGCTCAGAAAATGCCGCGTCTTTGTTACTAGATGCGTTCCGTTGCACCTAATGCATGGACATCTCGATCTCCTTTGCTTTCAGTCCAAAACGTTCTCTGTACATTCCACGTTCTCTACTCGCATTGAATCCTTCATTTGTAATTCTAGTTCAGTTCTGAACAATTAACTCATCCTGCAAATTGAGACGAGCTTGTGGTAGATTTAACATTTAACAACATAGGAATTAATCCCTTTATTTTTTACTTTTTGTTGTTAGGACAAGAGTTCTAGTTCAAAAAAGAACTAAATTAATTATTGATCTAACAACAACAATTTGAGAATGACAAGAATATAGATTATGAAAGTGTTTCTTATGGCAAATCTAAAGACTTATATCTTATAAGTGTTAATGTTGTCAAGGATAACAAAACCTAATAACTTAGGAAAAATCTAAAACAACATCTTTGAAACAGTGGGATTAAACTAGATATAAAATGTACAAAAGCACGAGTTAAGTTCTAATGCAATTATACGATGCGCACACTTGACACCCTTTACAACCAGCAGCACATAGACTTCTTCCATGCCACTACATACACATACATGTGGATATATATATCTATTCACAGCCATTAATCATAGCGCACATTAGCGCCGTACGGACACTAATCTATACATATAAGATCAAGTTGCATGCATGCACTGTTATGGTCTTTGCGATGATGCATGCATGCTACAGACTTTATCAGGGATCGAAGGGAAACAAGTCATCATCCCCAAAGGACCCAAACGAGCCCATGAACCCGCCGAGGCTGCTAGGAGACGACGGGAAGCTGCCTGGGTCGATGCAACGTCCTGTACTATGATAGTACTCCGGCGCCGACCCCATGGTGGTCCCCGTTGACGATGATCCCACCACGGCGCCCAGCTGCTCGGCCGGAGGGATGCCGCTTATCGCCTCCTCGCTACCGCAGCGCTCCTGCGCCGCCGGTAGGGAGGAGCTGTAGCCGGCGAAGCGAGAGAGCATCATCGTCGGAGCAACGGCTTGTTGACGATGAGGCGGAACAGCGTGCGCTGCGCCCGTTGTGGTGGTGGGTCGTCCGAAGCTGATGAAGTTTGCGCAGTTCGTCGAAGCATCGGCGGCGGCCTCAATGACGATGGGGACCGTGGAGGGGTCCCGGCAGGTGTGCTCGCCGAAGTAGCTGACGACGTACTCCGACGGGTTGGTATCCGAGACCTGAACCTGCTTCCTGGCCTTGCACCCTTGGTCTGGCATGTGCGTGCACCTGTAATAGCTCCTGTGTGTGTACATATGCATTGAACACCTCATTCAAGTGCCAACACTTGGCTTTTTGAAGATTTAACAGCCGTTAATTCATTGTTTTTAAAGTACAATAACAAAGGCTAAGTTTGAGCAATAACACCACTAGTACGCTAGTGATATGCATAGAAGAAGCACTATATGTACTTATCAATAAATTAGATCACATGAGAGGAAATGGTCCAAAGCAAACCAGTTGCAATTGTTTGTTATGTGCCTTTAGTTTGTTTATTTCGAGCTAGGCATGCCGAAATAGCATTTCATCCTCCTTTTGGCTCCAACGATTTTGTCATCACAATCTCTACGATATGAATTTACATGCTATAGAAAAAGATCGATCCTTTTTGTAAGTTTAGAAGCTAATGCTGCATCTGATAATTACATACGCAAACATACCTCGGGTTTTCAGCATCCTGTATACTTTTCTGGCCGTACTTTCGCCATCCGTGGCCATCGTCCAGCTTGGTAGTAGTGACTGTCTCCTTGAAGGGGCTCAGCGTTCTGCCATGCACGACAGCTTAAATTTGCCAAGCGAAACAGTTCTATTTCTACTCATCAGAAAGACACCAAAATCATCCGTACGAAAGGTTTAGCCCAACTTGCCACCGCGCGCTAGACTATGTTATTACCTCTCTAGAACTGCTAAAGAAGGCAATCATAGGTCATATATATACTAATACATGTTGCGATCGAGATGCTAGCTAGTTGCACACAGTTAGTAATAATCAGTAAGGGTTTTCGTTAGCTTTCTTCACCTTCTCCTGACTGTGCTCCGGCGGTGCGGCCCGGCCACCGACGCGCCTGCTCTGTTCCTGCTTCCCCCGCCCGATGATCCCCGGCGTCCCACGGACGAGGAAGCTCCGCTGGTGTTCAGCGCCGACAGCGCGCTCGTCACCTTGGTCATCATCCCGTCCACCAGCTCCCTCTCGGCCGTGGGAGAGCCGTGGAACATGGCCTGGAGCATCGCTGCGCTCTGGCGCACGCCGAGAAGGTCGTTCACCACCTCCGGGGGCACCGGTGAGCGGTCGCCGCTAGGCCCGCTACTGCCAGAAGATGCCATGGTTGGCAGTCACCTAGCTGGTGGTAGCTGCTGCGCCCGTAGCTAGAGCGATAGGGTCGCCGGGGTGCGGCCGGGTTTTTATTGGTGTGCGGTGCGCCGTGGGAAGTTGGGAGGAAAAGACGGAGGAGGAGGAGGAAGTGGCGTGGAAGAACATGCGGGCATATGAGGGCCCCTGGCCTGATGGGTGCGTCGCGCCGGGCTCGGGGCGACGGGAGCTGTTCGTCACCGCCGTGACGCGCCCCCGTGAGGTCAGGCACGGGCACAGCCGGCTCGTGCCCACACGCAGATAGGCTGATGGCTGTCAGCTCAGTACCTGAGTATATACCTCAGTAAATCCCTTGGAGTAAAATGACAGCAGCAGCCAGAAGATAATTACTTATAATTTTTAAGAGATCACAATATATGCTTTAAGAAGTGAACCAAATAAAACACCAACTCTTTAGTACCATCAGTACTCGTGAGTATAGCAATAAGGCTCCAAATAATAGAGAATAGGCCATATATAATAGGGCCGGTTAGATATAATACCCCTATGGTCCTACTACATGTTGACCTGCGACATGTTTGCTATAGTAAACATCAACGCTGCTGCCATCGAGTGATGCGTGTGATATCAGCACCACGTTTGTACCAAGGATTTATAACTGACACACAGGTGAATAGCTCGCGGAAAATGGCAAGTAAAAGAAGACAAATGTCATATGGCTCAGGATTGCCGTAGCCGATATACTCTGTCTCCAATTGATAAATTCATGGCTCCAAGGCTCAAGGGAAAGATTCACGCCTCTGACTGGCAACTTGCGCACCGTGCAACAAACAGTCAGAGGGGAGAGCATCTGCCACTACAACCACTCCAAGAGACAGGTTCCTCACGAAAGCATTTGCATCTATAGGCTGACTGGTCTATGGCATGACCCATCCATGCATGATGAAAACACGGAGAAACTATTTTAAATTAGGGCAATTATAAAATCCGACTTATTGAATTCTAATTTTAAAAATAGATCTCTTTTTTCACACTTTGTAAGATTGTAACTTTTTTTCAAAATTTGAAGCAACCAACAGTCTCTGTTCTGTTTGAAGCACTTAACGATATTGTTTTATATAAAAAAATAATTTCACCCCTTTGTAAAAATAAACCTCTTTTATATCAACCTGTACAATTATAACTCTGATACATATACAATTATAACTCTGATATACATGACCATAACATCATACTTAATTTATAAAAAAATTTGGTAGTATTTCCCTTATTTTTTTACCACAACCAAGGAACAATCACGTATACATTTTTTACTTTTTGGTATTACTTCAATATTTCCTTACTAATTTGCTCTTGCTTTTTTATCCCGTTTCTTTCCTACTTCGCTGCAACAAGAAATCAACGGGCTTGTGGCCAGGCGACGGCCAGGCATTCACGCGCTGATCGTGGCCAGGTGACGGCGGCGTGATTCTCGGGAAGCTCCAGGCCGTTCACGCCTGTCTGCGTCCAGCCGCTCGACCGCGCGACGCGCGACGGCGCCCGCACGACAGCGCGACGCGCGAAGCGCGCCGACGTCCGCCGCCACTCTCCGACCGCCGCCAGCCGCCAGCCAGCACTAGGGTTAGGGTTTGGATTTT
>BCLG01001986.1:75473-87835 GCA_001602295.1 Zoysia matrella
TGCCGACGTCCGCCGCCACTCTCCGACCGCCGCCAGCCGCCAGCCGCCAGCCAGCACTAGGGTTAGGGTCTGGATTTTGGACAGAAGAGAGCCGGCTGGTTTGGCCGGAGAGCTCGGGGGCAAAACTAAGGGCAATATTGTCTTTTTTCTTATTTTTTTTATCTCGAAAATCTGAGTTCAACTGACGGAAGTAGAAACAAAGGCAAAGGGCTGCTTCAAATTTGAAAAAGATGTCCAAATTTGCAAAGTGTGAAAAAGTGGTTTATTTTTAAAATTAGAGTTCAAAAGAGATTTGGTTTTGCAATTAGGCTTTTAAATTAGAAATAGATCTGCTCACAATTTTTTTCTGTTTCATGTATTGTGAAGACATGTCTACATAAGTACACCACACATCAAAAATCCTTTGGATTGAAGGGTTTTTAATGAAATTTTGTAGGATTCTATTCAAAAAATATTTTTAATGAAATTTCTTAAAGAATCACTTCCTATACATCATTTCAAAAAAAAAAGAATAAAGTAAAATATCTTGAAAAAATCATGAAACATAAGTACGTGAGAACTGCACCTAAACTAGCTACTTTTATTTCTTCTACTACCTTCGATAACCTTTGTTTTTATAGTGTTACCTATGAATTTGCTTAATAAAAATAATCAAAGGTAATGAGATAGTGTTAAAATATAATCATCTTAAAAAATTTTGTGTTTTTCATGCAGCTATTCAAACATCTACTTAAAAAAAAATTTCTCTGTTTTTCAATCTTTTGTTTTTCATATGCGTTCTAATTTTATTTTTATGTTTTTTTTTCTATTACCGTGTTTTAGATTCTTGCGTTCAAAGAGCCCTTCATCGGAAGCAAAATGGCCAAACGGACGAAAAGTGAAGGCGATGTTACCGAATTGACATCTTGTACGACTTGGGGTAGCCGGATGAATATATACTCGAAACATGTCGACATACCTACTGAGTGCTGACATTTACAAATGGGAGTATTCAAATGCCGAAACAACTGTAACCCCGGATCCTAAATTGTAGGAGGAAATACATTATCTGGAACACAACCAAAGCATACAGTTACAGCTTTACATCTGGGTGAACGTCCAGTAAACTATACTCCTACTTCAGAAAAATGAAAATTATACTACTACAGAATACAGAATGAAAACTTTCTGGGCAATAAATGATCTGAAATTGACCTTTCAATTAGTAGTAACCTACATGCGGCACCGTTCATGAACATGCACCCCTTAACTAATACTATTTCTAAGTATCCAACCTTCGTTCCATCTTAATATTCCTAAGTTAAACCTTCCTGCTGCTGGGTGCCCTAGACCATCCTATAAACTAGATCCTCATTGACACGGGATTGCACAGACCAAATATATCCTTCCACATATAATAATTTTCACCTCATTTGGTATTCTAAAATATTATTTCACGCTGGGAAAGAAAACCGATGATCCGATAAAGTTGATATAAATGCTGCAAAGATATTCCTTCAAAAGGGCTCATTAATGCTGCTTCAAGGCTCTTTGTTCGTCTACTGAATCCTTACTATAGCAAGGCGCAGTCATCTGTTAACTTACTGTTAGTTTTCATGTTGCTGCATGAATAGCCTTTTTTCTGCAGCTAACCCAGCTGCAACAGATGGAGGCAAACTTCTTAAGCTATCATTATGATCTTGATTCGCCTGCTCTGGGGGTTGATTAGATGCTGCCATTGGAAATAATGTCTCAACATCCTTAAGCGTCAAAACAGCTTCATCTTTGAAGTTTTTGGATTTACGATTTATTGTAGAGCAAATAGCTCTGCTCCTGTTCAGTTTGTATATACTCTCTTCTATTGTTTTCTTCACCTGAAAACAAAGAGTGTGTTACAATTTCTTCCAACAATTATTTCAAATGAAAGAAAACAGGATGTAGTGCCTACTATAAAACGGTGAACAAATGTGCTCTTGTCTTGCCCAACTCTATGGATCCTGCTGATAGCCTGAGCCTCAGCTGCAGGGTTTAGTAATGGCTCTACTAGAATAACATGTTGTGCTTCCAGTAGATTAAGACCATTTGCTCCATGTTGTATGAGCATCAACAGCACTTGAACAGGCCGTATTTCGGAGACACTCCCTTTTACTTCCTCTCCATTTAAACAGATTCTATGACCTTTGAATCGGGACAGTGCTGCCTGTGATTTTCTGACGAGGAATGAATTTTCAACAAGTTATTGCATTGCTCAGAATGTTGGAGCATGTAGAGGAGTACTGTTTTATATAGCCATCTAAAAGCAAGGCATGGAACAGTAAACTAGTCCAGCGAAACTTCAGAAAATTAAAATATCCAATTTCATAAATAATATGCATGGAACTATTTGCTAGAGTAAGAGCTGGAAAAGAGAGAGAGTAATAATAAACTCAGCATAACACAAGAAACAAATACATGCCTCTCCTATAATTATCTCACCTTCCTCCTTTCATGCGAGCATAAGAAATATTATTAGCAGCAAGGGAGTGCTCTACAACATCAAGCACATCATTCCAACTTGAGAAAACAAGAACTTTGGCTGTTGCATCGGTTGAAGTGATTTTCAAGATTCTTCTTGTGACAGCTTCAATCTTCATAAAAAGACAAAAATGTGACTATTAGACTAACATCATCAACATATAATAACAAAAAAAGAAATCAGCTGCCAGAATTTTCATAAGTATATGACCTTATTTTTTGCTCTGCAATTATTTAATGTTATAACAAGTGCGTTCATTTTGCTAAGAATATATAGAGCCATTTGAATAATTTTTCTTCTTGTACAGCACAGGACTGCACGTGCTTTCATTGATTGAAGGGAAAAAACAGTACAACAACCATGAGGGGTAAGAATTCACCTCACTTGAAGCAGAAAGAAAAAAAGGCAAAAAGTGCATTTGAATAATAATGTTTTGTGAAAGAAATTTGAGAACAGTCATATTTTTTCCATCATGTGGGATTATAGGGCTAATAACATGCTCGCCCATGTTGATACTTGACACAGATGTTCTACTTTTTCAAATATTTCTGCAAGTTATTATAGTAAAAGTAAATGATCAAAGAGCTGCATGCACAACAGGTAGAAGCATTAACTATGGAGACCAAATGTTTTTTTGGGGCGGGGGTGGGGTGTTCAATGATTGAATGTTACCTTAGTCCCATATGAACCTTGTACAGAAATAGTGCTTTCTGACAAATCTTCAGTGGCTGTATCAGCTTTGTCATTATGTTTCTCCGCTACAAAAGCAACATTCTCAAGATCTGTACGTTGACGACATGTAGGGCACATAATCCAATTTTTACGCTTCCCAAATGGTGTTGCAGCTTGTTCTGTCATGGAAAGACAGCCTGGGAAAAGGATATAAAATAAAGAGTGGCAGGATTGAATATAACATGTATTACATGAACAAGCAATTGTTCATCCTGATGTAAGGTAAGCATTATAATTTGCAGAAGGTGCAGATTGCTCAAAATGCAGAACCTTATAACATTCAAAATAGCAATCATTAATATTACTTTTCTCAAGCTGAAGTATGTTCAAACATATAACCAAAAATATGATTTGCTTATAGTTTTCAAGACAAAATTTGCATGAGTACTCACACTTGCAGCATACAAAATGACCACATTGGAAAACCATTTTCTGGTCAAAAACTTTCTCATGGCATATTGGGCACGGTTCATGGCTCGTATCAGAAATAGTTTGCCCTGTGGACGGAAATGTAGCCATATCAGCAGCATTGTCTGCCTTGGGTGTAGATTCACCATGCCTGTAGAGTGATTTATTGCTGTATTGTACCAATCCCTAGAAGTGTAAATACAAGCATTACTTACAGAATAATACTCACCAAAAAGGCTTCAAAAATATAGATGTAAATTAATAAAAAGTCGTGACAATAAGAGGGTACTTACACAACTAAATAATGATAATATCATAGATTCATAGCGCAATATTTGGAAACAAAAGTAGTATGTAAATTGCAGACCAAAATGTAAAATTTCAAAGCAGAATAGCAGAACTTTAGGCAGTTATGATATACCTGTAAGTACCGGAGTTGACCTCTTATACGAGTCAATGATGACAACGACATGAATTTGTCACTTGTAAACTGAACGTTGTACGGTATGAGCTCTTCTCTGGTAACAATATTGATCTCAGTAGGTTCATCGTCTTTCTCTTTGAGCTTCATTCTTGAGATAGACATCTTGAGTTCATCATGGGCACGCAATAATTGGTTTTGAGCAATTGACAAAAATCTTGCCTGAGAAAACTCCTTGCGCATAGCCTAAAATATCATGGCCAAATTTATTTTTTAGTATTACAGTAGCCAGCTTATACATCTCATAAATTACAACTCCGATAAAGAAAATGCTAAATTAAATAAACATTATTTACCTCAAAAAGAAGTAAATGCTTTTTAGCAGCTACATCATATTGTCTTCTCAATAGTGATTTTGAGTGATTCCGGATCATCCTTAATGTAGTCTCAGTTTGAGAAGCATGCCTGTAGACCTGTAAACATTGGAAGCATAAAGAACATAATAGTAGAAATGAAAGAGCAAGAGGCAACAGTTATTTAACTGTACTATATGCAGAAAAGGAAGGGTGGAACATACCTGTGTGTTTTCTCGAGCTGACCTGGGATTATTGTTGGTGTCACCCGGTTCAGATCCCTCACTGGTTATTTTTTTACGGAAGAAATGATTCAACTCATATTTTCGCTTTTGTAAATCCTGTGCTTCCTCTACTGAGTCAATAACAGAATCGTTGTTTGATTTTCGAACAACAAATAACCGTGCTTCATACCTCTATAAGAAATAATAAAATAAATCAATAAATTATCAGCTCCATTGGGGCACAAGTATCACAACGAGCACTGGTGCATACAACTACCTGAAAGAGTTCATCTAGTTCACACTGGATACATAAAGGACCAGTGCCATCATAGCATTTTGGACAATACCGCTGACCCACAACATCCTCATCCCTTGGGTTATCCATTGTTTTGTCAACTTCCAAAAGTCTATCCAACAGCTGTTGCCTTGAATTTTGTAGGGAATCAATATCAGTTTGAATTGCATATTTTAAGCCAGCAATAGTTTTAACTCTGTGAAAGAGAACAAAACAACAATGTTAGCCATCAACCAAAAGTTGATTAATAATTTATACAAATTCAAGAATTAAAATCACCATTAAGTACCACAGAGAATAAAGTAAATTACAAAATTGAAATTAGTTTGCTACAGACCTGTTAGATATTCCACTTGAGCCTAAACCAGTGGCGCTCTTAGTGGAAGAACTATCAATCTTCCTGATAAGTTCACTGACAGAACCATTGTTCGATTCAATGCAATCCAAGGCATGTAACCACCAATTCATATGATTTTGTATCTCTCTATTGAGATTGAAGACCTACAGGTAAGTGGAGACTCACCGACTAAGTATGAGGGAGAAAAATGCAAGACTGGAATGATATCAAACTTTCTAAGGATTAAGAAAAACTAAAAATACAGTAGAGAAGTGAACTGAACAAACCTCTGTTGATGCTGCATTAAAATCTTTCTGTGCTACTGTTAGCCTTGAAGTAAAAACTGACAGGTACTTCTCTGTGATAGCACTGCAAGTCTTCCTCAAGCAGTTATCAGAGAAACATTCAAAGGATGAGTGGAATCCACCAATATTCTCTGCATTCACCTCTCTGTTTGTACAGGTTTGTCCAATAGCATTGCCATTCTCAGATGTTTCTAGATCATTAGCTTTCAAATCCGAAATATTGTCCATGCACACTTTATTTCGCTTTATTCTACACAGGTCTGAATCGTCAGAGCTATTTTCCCTCCTTTTCCGCCTGCTGTCAAGATTGTGGGGCTGATCTTTTAATGGGCATTCACGTAGATATTCAGAACTAGTTCTAAGCAGCTCCGCAAGGTTGTAATTAATATGGAGATTCAATAGAGGGTCAACACGGAAATCATTAATATTTTCACGAGCCAAAGCTAGTGCTTCCTTGTAAAAAGAAATAGCCTCTTGGTTCTTTTGTTCAATTACAGCTATTCCTGCTAGACCATTGAGGGCAACAACAATCTTCCTAAGCTCTTCCTCTCCTTCATTTTTCACTTTACCAATAAGAACCTGGATACAAAGGATCACCGATCACTCACACAGAACATTTTTTAACAAAGTTTTCAGTAAAGATAAAAAAATCGAGTAATTTACCTGTAAAATTTCATCCATAGACAATGGGTTACGCTGCAGGGAGCAGAGACCAGAACTTCCCACTTGTGGGTGGCAACAAGCTTGTCGAAGTTTCAGCAGTGGAACTAGGAGCTTGGCAATGTCATTATTTGAGAGCTGGACATTTAATAAAGCACTTGAATCTACAAATACAAGAAAGGTTAAAGTTTTAGGTTCTTGGAAAAAGATATAGCTTGGCACAATATTATTACAGCCAAACCATAATCATATACAACTCCCTCTGAGGTGCACCATACCCGCTGTTGCCGCTTTTTCCCTTGCGCTTATGGAAAACAACATAGTGTGGAAAGTGACAGAGACAAACAGACCACAAAAAGGACTAACTATATTTCTATACTATAAGCATTTGTACTTCCCAACTAGTTTGATTTCTAACTATCTCAACGGAGTGGCATCGGAAGCGGAGCCTGATACTGCAGAATTAATATGGAAACCAGAAACAATTGATTCAGTGAAGTGAAGTACCTGAGGTTGATTCCTTTCTTGCGGCACCATTTCTCAAACTTCTAATTATCTGATGTGCATGGTCCATGCAAGTTGCATGCTGCTTCATATAGAAATATTCTTCAATGGAAGAAAAGATGAGCCATGAAAAACACTCTTCTTGTGGCGGCAGCTGCAACTCACTCGATACATGAATTTTTGAAGAACGCCACATAATTTTCCTAAAGAACTTGTGTGCATAATTCATAGCTATCATATCACCCCTCTGCAGTTCAGTTAAGAAAAGGAAAATAATTACTCAATCCAACTATCTCACAAAAAAAGTTGAAGTCAACTGAGTAGCAAGAAGCATGGAATGCGCATAATATGGTTCTTTTTTTAAGATATGATTGTCTTTGTTTTCTGGCTATATGGATCTAAAGATGGTAGAAACAACCAATGGGCACATAATACTGTTAAAGGTACTATTGTAATTTCCTTCTCTGTCTTCTGTTTTGGGTACTACACGAGGGAAACCCTAGATGAGGGAAAATTACAATAATATCTTTAAAACATACCATGAACGCAATATATCACTAAATGCATCATCACAAAAAAAGTTGTGCAAGTTTGGTCAGTCTAGGCAAGTGATTTGTTACGAGTGATGAGCAACACATCATGTCAATGATTGTTAGCATGTAATAAATGAAATAGTCCCTAGCAGCAGCTGATATACCTCATATGGGTCTCTAATAATGTCCACCCACCACCTATATGTATCAAATGGGCTTGCCCTAAGAAAGCGGAGAAGCCCAAAAAGATCATCAAGCTTGTGCTGTATTGGAGTTCCTGTGATACACCAACGGTGTTGAGCATTTAGTCTCATTGCCATCTCAGTCACAGAAGTCTTGCTGGACTCAACCATCTGGGCTTCATCCAAACAGAGCCGCCACCAGTGGATCCTTGTCAGGGCAGTCGGAACGACAGGGTATCTACAGAGTGTAATGGCAGATTAACAGAGGTTCAGCAATAGTTATTCTTAATTTTGCATAAATGGCCAGCCTAAGCTAACAATTTGGAAGCTTACGAGACAGCAAGTACTCAATGGAATATTTTTATTAAACAAGCAGTTTCACTTCTATTTCAGCTATATCTGTGTACCCGGACTATGTAAAAATAAGGGTCACTCAAGGAAAAAGTAGAAAATAAGGTCAAGTATTATTTTTTTAGCCTTACCAAGCTTTTCATAGTACAACCAAAAATATGCAAGATAAGTTAAAATAAAGTGGAGTGCAATAAAAACAAAAGTAAGGGCCGATGTAACAGTTGAAATCCTTGAAATATTTAAGCAGTTTACATATACATAAAAAGAAATATGCAGTTTTTTTTCCCAAAATCTAGGGAGAATGTATCTTCCAAAGGGGTTACGGAGTATAATACAATGCAACACACAATTACCTATTTTCCAAATATAAATTGCTTTTAAATTTGAGGTAGTTTCAGTTTGTGGAGTCATACGACTGTCACTCAATATACAGGTGTTGAGAACAAAATAGTATATTTCTATTGTTTGCCAGTGTGATATTAATTTAATTCCAATTTGAATCTAAATATTACTTGCCTTTTTTGGAATCTCAAGAAACGGCGGTCACCATCATGGCGATCAGAATCATGTGATAGATCCTCTTTGAAGACATCATAAGTTGTCAAAACAATATCAGCAGTACTTATCCCAGTCAAATCCATTTTATGGGTCGTAGGTGAGTCCAAGTTCCTAGCACCTTCATAAATGCAAACTTTCAAAGATCCTGGCCTTGTGTGTCTAGGGTAAAACAAAACAGTTGTCAGCATTATCATGATGCACAGAAAATTACAGAGATAGACATGAAAAAACTGAAAGTGCTGGCAGTACAAAAGAGTAATACACAGTAAGTTTCATGGCAATGGTAAGTGATGCATGCCTTTGAAATATTTATAAATGTTGATTCTGAATGGTCTTAACTCAATATGTAGAAAAGAAAAGGAAGGGCAAGATTTAAAACTATATGGGCACAGAACTGTTTAACTAACATTTGGACAAAAGAAATTCTACCGAGAAATTTCAGATTGCCACTGTGTCAATATTGGTGCTGGGCATACTATCAATGTAGCATGGCTGAATATATTAGTCTGAGCTGCTTCAGTAAGCTCCAAGCACAGTGCACAAATGTATTTTTCTTCTGTCTCTACAATGGAACACTTTGTTTTCTTTTTCCTTCTGGTGATCCCTGATTTCATGCTGCCTTTTTGTTTTTTTGATGTTTTGTCTTCAGAGCTATCATAAAACACTATATCCTTCTTGGGTGAGAAATCAACACAATCAGCATGTTGCCAAGCATCACAATTATCACACTGGACCCATAGACCAGTATATGCAGAGCTTTCACTCGCAGCTCCACATATGCACTCAACCCTTTCCACTTTCTGCCTCTTTCTTTGATCTTTTTCGGATTTCTTCTCGGGGACAGAACATTCTGCCGGCACAGGTTTACGATGGGCAAAAATGCATGCTAATAACTCAACAGTTTTCCCCAAGCCCATTTCATCTGTAACCAATTAGGCACACCCAAAATATGTAAGCTACAACTATCCGTAATGTCAAAGGCATCAAAACAGTACATTGTGTTCACACTTGAGATTTACGTACCAGCCAAAATGCCCCCAGATATATTAGGTGGAGAAGGCTCTGGTTGCAATGAAACATTTCCACTGAAAATAATAGACACGTGAAAAATTATAAATCAAGATAAGAGTAAAGAAATCGTATAATTAGAAAACAGATTGATCCAGTAGGACGACAAATATGCGAGGCATATCGGAAATTTCAATTCCACGCTTGAATAGCCTGTAGCTGAGTTCTAGCTCATGAAATCCTAACTCATGTATTGTCCTAGGTACGCCCAACAGTTTGACCACAGTAAGCAGTTTAAGAGGGGAGGCTGCCTCCACAAAGTAAGCAACATTGCCTGATCAACCTTCTCGGGCTGGATCCAGCATATTTCCTCGACTACACCAGGTACCAGCACACCACTGTTGCTCCCCATTTGCACCAATATTCATCTTTATCTCCCATTATCAACTTGGCTGTTACTTCTAGCTACTGATTGCTAGTGCATGCTATTTCAGTTGTGCGTAGCTTTGAACTTTGTTGACGACTATCTTCCCAATACTAAGGGAAATCATCCTCTGCTCATCATCCACATAACATCTAGTGGTTTAGTTCCTAAATCAACAAAATCTTGGCATACACACATGAAAAAGTAACTTAACATAATTAACTGCAAACACCAGCATTATTCCTTACAGCCAAGTGAGCCAACAGTACAAATATCAACGCCCATTTTTCCACTTACATCAAGACACTAATCACACTAGTGCAACATACTTTAGCAGTATCTACCATTGTAATGAGCAAATCATGCAAGCACGTCGAAAATATAGCAACCCCCAGGCATATTGATATAGTTAGCATATACACATGAGCCTTACTTGAAGGGATTGTAGAACATCCTGGAATTCTTGTGAATAAAATCCATTGGAACACAATATGGTGCAGAGGGAACGTATTCTTGACTGTGTGCATTTCCCTTTTCACGTTGAACCATCCAATTTGCTGCACGAAGTTGATACGGTCTGAGCCTAGGAAGTAAATCATGAATCTCCTCTTCCAACTTTGCTTCATTACTATCAATAAAAAGGATTAAAACAAAAATATTACATAACAGCCATAAAAATATGGTACATCATAATAATCATAAATTTGCTTCTGATAACTCAATCTTTCTCATGCACATGCATAAATATATATCGCATCACAAAAATGTCAGGAAGTAATTATCTTGGCTTCAATGCATTCACATTCTTATCGAAGCACATGACTATGAGCTTGAAATAACAGTGAGATGTGATACACTTACGCGGAGGGCTTAATGCCTTCATAGAATGTGGCAAGATCAAACTGTGAATCACTCTTAGGTTCAGCACCAGCATCACCATCCATAGGCAGCACAAGACCGTCCGTCCCGTATATCACAGCAGATGTCATGACCTCAGGACGCAGCCAGGACATCATGTTCATCAAGCTCTTCCTATAGGGATGCCTCGCCACCTCCAGCAGCGACTCACATGCACCAAAAGCCCGCTCCATCATCTCCACTCTAACCCTGAATGACTCAATCCGCACCTCGCCCATATCCTGAAACATCCTGAATGGTTGAACCCTCAGTGTGACGAATCTCAAGTTCACCAAATGGGCGAGGCCAGACACACCTTCGTCGGGGCCATCGAAACAACCTGAGAGAACCACTCGACTTTCATCCTTCCCTTCATGATCCCCATTGATGAGATACTCCAGGAGCACGCAGTCCGACGGCACCACGGGCCAGTTGCCCATCCTAAACCCCTCCTCCGGCGCGTCGCGCACAAGCAGGCGCAACGAGAACCTGGACGCCCTGTACGCCTCCTCCAACTCCAACGCCTCCTCCCCCTCGCCGGAGACGCTCACGTCGCGGAGGACCACCTCGGCGACGTCGCAGTGGTCGCCGTCGGGTAGACCCCACGTGCTCCTATCCACCTCCACGCGCACGTCCCTCCTCGCCTCTACCTTGGCCGCCGCACGCTTGGTGCGGCCGCCGCTAGGGCTCGGCGCGCCGGGCTCCGCCTGGGCCGTAGCGCCGGCGCCCCCCGCTCGAACCGGCCGCGATTTCTTCCTCCCCATGGGTGATTCAAGCAGATTGCTCAACCATTGGGTGAGGTTTTACGGGATAGGGCGGAATTGGGCCTCCCGGCGCAGAAACTGTTGGGAACCTCGCCGTGCTTCGGCGATTGGAGTTGGACGGCGCCTGAATTTAATGGGAGAGCGGCTTGGCGGAGATTGGGGAGAAAGGCCGGTGATTGGAGACGGAGACGTGCTCCCAGCTCCGGAGATTAGAAATTCTGGTTCCGTTTATACACACGACAGAGGTTTTAGGATGGACGTCATGAATGAGCTCACTCGCAGTGAATTACGAAGGCGGCAAGTATAGGATGTTGCCATTTGGTCTGCATAATGTTGAAACATTTTTTCTCAAAAATATAGTCCAATAAAAAATGGATAACGGCATAAGTCAAAAATTGATAAAAATTCTAAAATTACATGACTCTCACAAGTCACGTATGGCAGCAAAATAGCGTGAAACACCACGAGAAAAGTTATTACAAACTCTAATGTGTGTATTTTTGGTATTAACTTACATTCACAAAATCTCTAGTGTATCTAGATAACAAATACGGAGTATCTAGGTTCATAGATATTACAAGTTTTCACAAGTACCTATATAATATGATGATAAAAAAAAGAAATGATTATATAATGAAACAGATGAAGTAGATTCAAAAAATTGCTCGAATGTGTAAAATTTTAAGTTGAGATTAAAATAACTCTAATGATAAATCAAATTATATTAAAATATATGAAATTTATTCAAAAAAATTTGAATAAGACAAATAGTCAAAGTTGAATTTAAAAATCAACGGTGATATCAATTAAACAATAAAGGAAGTATAGAGCAATATCCAACACATTTTATACGACCGTCGATAGTAAAAATACCAAGAAATTTTAGCCGATAAAATGTTATAGCAACTACTT
>BCLG01001987.1:9323-39837 GCA_001602295.1 Zoysia matrella
GGCGAGCGCAGGGTGGCACGAGACGACATATGCCGCAACTGTGGCAGACCTGGCCATTGGGCCAGAGATTGTCGACAGCCGAGGCGCGGCCAGGCTCACGTCGCACAGGCTGAGGAGGAGCATCCGGCTCTGCTCCTAGCACACGGGAGCATCGACCTACCTCCAGCAGCATCGGCCGCAACAGCTCTTCTCAACCTCGATGAGCCGAGGGCACACGGCTTCCTCGATGACGGCTCCAACGACGACAAGATCGACGGCTGGTTTCTCGACAGTGGTGCCACTCACCACATGACGGGTCGCAGAGAGTTCTTCTCCGACCTGAACGTCGACGTGCACGGCTCCGTCAAGTTCGGCGACTCTTCGACTGTGGACATCAGAGGCATTGGCTCTATTGTCCTCGTTGTCAAGACTGGCGAACACCGACTCCTCACTGGAGTGTACTTCATCCTTGCACTAAGAAACTCAATCATCAGCCTGGGTCAGCTGGATGAGAATGGCTTGCGCGTGGAGATCAAGGCTGGAATCATGAGGATCTGGGACCGCCATCATCGCCTTTTTGCCAAGGTAAACAGAGGCATCAATCGTCTCTACACCCTCAATGTGCAGGTGGCATAGCCCGTGTCTCGCAGTCCGCTGCAATGACAACGTTTGGCTGTGGCACGAGCGCTTTGGGCACTCAACTTTGAGACCCGGAAGCAGCTTGGCGACAAGGAGATGGTGCAGGGCATGCCGCGGGGCAAGCATGTGGAGCAGCTCTGCGACACCTGCGTCCTCACCAAGCAGCGGCGACTCCCGTTCCCTCGTCAGGTGAGTTTTCGTGCCAAGAAAAAACTAGAGCTGGTGCACGGTGACCTCTGCGGTCCCGTGACACCGGCCACACCTGGAGGCCGACGCTACTTTCTGCTACTCGTCGACGACGTGTCCCGCTACATTTGGGCATACCTCCTCGACCCCAAGGCGGCAGCAGCTGATGCTATCAAGCGTCAGCTGGCTACGGCAGAGGAGTGCAGCTGCAAGTTTGAGTGTACGCACCGACAACGGCGGCGAATTCACGGCGGCTGAGTTCGCGTCGTACTGCGCTGACGAGGGGATTCAGCACCACTACAACGCGCCGTACAGCCCGCAGCAGAACGGCGTCGTCGAACAGCGCAACCAGACGGTGGTGGGGATGGCCCGGACCCTCCTCAAGCAAAGGGGGATGCCGGCCATCTTCTGGAGAGAGGCGGTGGTGACAATCGTCTACATTCTCAGCCACTCGCCCACCAAGGCGCTCGGCGGCAGGACGCCGTACGAGGCTCGGCATGGACGCAAGCCGGCGGTTGCCCACCTGCGCGTCTTCGGCTGCCTCGCGTTCGTCAAGGAGCTTGGCGACGTCGGCAAGGAGCACTCCGGGAGTGTTCTATCGGCTACGCGGAGGGCACGAAGGCCTACCGCATCCTTGACCCGAAGACATAGTGTGTACGCACGACGCGCGACATTGTGTTCGACGAGGCGAGGTTTGGCGTGGGGCAAGATGGTGGACGACGACCCGACTCTGGCGTACGACGACTTCACCGTTGAGTACGTCCACTTCGAGGGAGCTGGGGGAGTGAGCAGCTCTTCTTCGCCAAGCGTGCCTACCCCAGTCCCCGAGCTTCCACCGACTCCAGCGACTGTGACGCCGGCTGCGACGAGTTCCTCACTGCCACCACCACAGCCGGCCACGTCACGCTCTCCGACGTCGACAGCTACTCCTCTAGGCACGTCTACACCAGCACCTGCTCATGTAGAGCACAACCCGGTGGAGTTCGCTGCTCCGTTCCCTCACGACGAGGAGCGTGTCGACGCGTACCACTACGGCGAGCCGTGGAGGTATCGCACGATGAAGGACCTTCTCGGCGACGCACCGGTGTCGGGACTGGTGCCTCACGACCTGCAGGCACAGTTGCATCTTGCGTGCGACAACGGCGAGCCTCGCTCCTTCGCTGAGGCTGAGTGACACACGGCAGAGCGCGCTGCGATGAAGCTAGAGATGGATACGGTTGAGAGGAACCGTACTTGGAGCTCGCTGACCTTCCTCCTGGACACCGCGCGATCACTCTTAAGTGGGTGTTCAAGCTGAAGAATGATGAGGTCGGTGCCATCGTCAAGCACAAGGCTCGCCTGGTGACACGCGGGTTTGTGCAGTAGGAGGGGATCGGCTTCGACGATGCCTTCGCTCCCATTGCACGGATAGAGTCCGTGCGTCTCCTTGCGCTGGCTGCCCAGGAGGGCTGACGCGTCCACCACATAGATGTCAAGTCGGCGTTTCTCAATAGCGATTTGAAGGAGGAGGTCTACGTGCACCAGCCATCGGGATTTGTCATCTCCGACAAAGACGGCAAGGTGCTGCGCCTGCGCAAGGCCCTCTACGGCTTGCGGCAGGCACCACGGGCGTGAAACGTCAAGCTGGATTCTACGCTGAAGGGGATGTGTTTCGAGTAAAGCCCGCACGAGGCGGCCATCTACCGACGGAGCAACGGCGGCAATGCCCTGCTGGTGGGTGTCTATGTTGATGACTTGGTTATCACGGGCAACAATGATGCGGATGTGGCAGCGTTCAAGGAGTAGATGAAGGCTAACTTCTAGATGAGTGACTTGGGGCCTCTCTCTTTCTACTTGGGGATCGAGGTGCAACAGGACGACTCCGGCATCACACTTCGACAGACCGTCTACACCAAGCGCATCGTTGAGTTAGCTGGGCTCACCGACTGCAACCCAGCTCTTACTCCAATGGAGAAGAGGCTGAAGCTTAGCCGTGACAGCACGACAGAGGAAGTGGATGTCACGCAGTACCGGCGCCTTGTGGGAAGCCTTCGCTACCTCGCCCACACGCGGTCGGACTTGGCGTTCTCCGTCGGCTACGTCAGTCGGTTCATGCAGTGACCGACGACGGAGCACCAGTAGGCCGTCAAAAGAATCATCCGCTATGTTGCGGAGACTTTTGACCACGGCCTCCACTATCCGAGGTGTCCCGGGACGACACTTTACGTCGGGTACAGCGACAGTGACCACGCCGGCGACATCGACACCAGCAAGAGCACGAGCGAGGTGCTCTTCTTTCTCGGCAAGTGCCTTGTTAGCTGGCAGTCGATCAAGCAGCAGTTGGTGGCCTTGTTCAGCTGCGAGGGTGAGTACATAGCGGCTTTCACCGCTTCAACTCAGCCGCTCTGCCTCGCTCGGCTGCTTAGTGATCTCCTTGGCAGAGACGCTGAAGCAGTGGAGCTCAGAGGGGACAGCAAGTCTGCTCTGGCCTTGGCAAAGAACCATGTCTTCCACGAGCGCAGTAAGCACATCAGAGTGAAGTACCACTTCATCCGAGACTGCTTGGAGGAAGAGAGCGTCAGGGCAAGCTTCATCAACACCAAAGACCAATTTGCTGATTTCTCACCAAGTCCCTTGGTAGGATAAGTTTCAGGAGCTTCGCGTCAGGATTGGGATGATTCAAATCTCACTGAAGACGACGCGCAAGACTTAGAGGGAGAATGATGGAATAAGTTAGTGCAGGCGTTTTATCTTTACGCTTTTCGCTTTTCGCTTTAGCATCATAGACTAGCTTTTCAGCTTTATGTTTTAATATCTTAGACTAGATTTTCAGCTTTATGCTTTAGCATCCTAGACTAGTATCTTAGCATATGTTTGGCTGTCCACCAGCCTATATATATGTATTCTCAACCCCTCAGTTTGTTCATGGCATTCTAGTGAGTATTGTCCATAACAATGCTGAAGCTAGACTTTCCTTAGAAGTTGTCGAAGAATAGTTGGAGGAGGACATGGAGGCTTCTGCTTTTGCAGCAACTACTAGTCCAGGACTAAATTATAAGAAGGATTGGATTATTGATTCCGGGTGCTCAAATCACATGAGTAGTGATTACAAGAAGTTGGAGAATATGGCTGACTATAAGGGAAGGTGAGTGGTACTAACGGCTGATAACTCAAGGCTTTCTATCTCTCATATTGGGAAAGCCATTATTCCAAGGTATGGTCCTCATCAACTCCAACTCGAAAAGGTTTATCATGTTCCAGGATTGAAGAAGAACCTGCTGTTTGTGCCACAATTGACAGTAGAGGGAAAGTACATTCTTTTTGGGCCAGATAAAGTATCTATATTTGAACAAGTGGAGGTGATTGGAACACCAGTCATAGAGGGAAAGAAGAGGCAATCAATTTATGTACTCTCCGCTGAGTCCGCATATGTGGATAGGACCCGGAGGAATGAGACGGGTGATCTCTGGCATGCACGCCTTGGGCATGTGAATTACAAAAAGTTGAGAGAGATGATGAGGAAGCAAGTGTTGAAGGGACTTCCTCAAGTAGACATCCGAACAGACATAGTCTGTGCTAGTTGTCAATATGGCAAGACCCACCAATTGCCATACAAAGAGTCAAAGCACCGGTCTAAGACAATATTGGAGCTCATACACTCGGATGTATTTGGCCCAGTCAAGCGAACATCTCTTGGTGGAATGAGGTACATGGTTTCTTTCATTGATGACTTCTCAAAGTATGTATGGGTTTATTTTATGAGAAAAAAGTCTTGAGACCTTTACAAAATTCAAGGAGTTCAAAGCAAATGTAGAAGGTGAACTCAACATGAAAATCAAGTGCTTGTGCACTGATAATGGGAGTATTTATCCAATGAGTTCAACATCTATCTTAACGAGCATAATATTAAAAGACAATTGACTTGCCCTCATACTCCACAACAAAATGGAGTAGCAGAGAGGAAGAATTGTCATCTTGCAGAATCTTGTCGAAGTATGCTCCATGTCAAGAATGTTCTTGGAAGATTTTGGGCCGAGTGTATGAGGACAGCAACTTATGTAATTAATAGGCTACCACAACATAAGTTGGGATTCAAGTCTCCTCATGAGATGCTATGGAAGGTAAAACCGGTAGTCAGCCACTTGAAGGTATTTGGCTGCGTCTGCTATGTATTTGTGCCTGATTATATGAGAAACAAGTTTGAAAAGAAAGCAGTCCGATGCATCTTTGTTGGATACGATGATGCACGAAAGGGTTGGAGGTGTTGTGATCCAACCACAGGAAAGTGCCACACATCAAGTAATGTGGTGTTTGATGAAGCTTTTACATGGTGGCCTCCAAAGAAAATTGAGATAGCAGAATCTCCTAACTTGGAGGAGGTTCTAGAAGGAACCAAAGAGGGCGAACAAGAGGAGATGGAACCAATTTCAACTAATGACAAAGCAGAGTCTCCAAGCAAGGCTAAAGACCCTTGGAACATCAGAGTGCACCAAGCAGCCATGGAGGAGCCTCACCAACAACTGGAGCCCAAAGAGCCTACAAAAGGATTGCTGAAAACATATAAGCGAAGGAATAAACCAAGGTATGCTAATGCTGCTCTTGTTGATGATTCTATATCTATTGAGCCATCCACTTATGAAGAAGCAGCACAAGACCCAGAATGGCTTAAGGCTATGGAGCACGAGATCAAAGCACTAAATGAAAATCAAACATAGGACTTAGTACCTAGGCCAAAGGATGTGAAACCCATATCTTGCAAATGGGTTTACAAAGTAAAGACTCGTCCAGATGGCTCAATTGAAAGGTATAAAGCTCGACTTGTTGCTAGGGAATTCTCTCAAGATTATGGTCTAGATTATGAAGAAACATTTAGTCCTGTGGCTAAAATCACAACTGTCTGAGTATTACTTGCATTAGCAGCTTGCAAGTCTTAGAAGTTGCGGCAGATGGATGTCAAGAATGCTTTCCTACATGGCAAACTTAACAAGGATATCTACATGGAGCAACCAAAAGGATTCGAGAGCAAGATCCATCCCGGGTACGTGTGCAAATTGAAGAAGGCTCTTTATGGCTTGAAGCAGGCTCCAAGGGCATGGTATGGGAAAATCGGTGAGTTTCTCATATATAGTGGATTTACAGTTGCCCCATCAGATTCTAGCTTACTTGTAAAGACAAAGAATGGAAGATTGGCAATAGTCCTTGTCTATGTTGATGATTTGATCATCACTGGAGACTACGTTGAAGAGGTTCAAAGGACAAGAAAAAATCTCTCAGTACGATTTCAAATGAAGAAGCTAGGAGAGCTAAAACACTTTCTTGGACTTGAGGTAGAGTTTATGAAGGGTGGGTTATTTCTAGGCCAACAAAAATATGTTAAGGATCTTCTTCAAAGGTATGGCATGCTTGACTGCAAACCTATCTCTACTCCTATGGATCCAAATGTAAGGCTGAGAGAAGATGAAGGGAAAGACCTAGAGGATGCTACCATGTACCGACAAGTGGTCGGTAGTCTTATCTATCTCACACTAACTCGACCAGATATATCTTACCCCGTTGGTGTGGTTAGTCGGTATATGAGCAAACCGAAGAAGCCTCATCTTGATGCAGCCAGGCGTATCTTTAGGTATGTTAAAAGCACCATTAACTTTGGTATTCTATGTAAAAAGACAGAAGAATGTCAAATACTTGGGTACTGTGATGCCGACTATGCTGGAGACTGTAGCACAAGGAGGTCAACAACTGAATACTTTTTTAGTCTCGGATCAGGAGCCATATCATGGTGCAGCAAAAGGCAACCTACTGTGGCACTGTTCAGTACTGAAGCCGAGTATCGTTCAGTAGCAACAGTAGCACAAGAAAATAGTTGGCTCAAGCAGTTGATGAAGGATCTTCATCAACCAACAGAGTACCAAGTAAGGATCTACTGTGATAATCTGTCATCTATTCGGTTGGCAGAAAATCCAGTCTTTCATGCAAGGACCAAACATATAGAAGTCCAATACCACTACATAAGAGAAAAGGTCCTTGAAGGTGAAATTGAGATAGTGCCTATCAAGACTGATGAGCAAACTGCTGACATTCTCACGAAGGGTCTCAACAAGGCCAAGTTTGAGAAGTTTCGAGAGGCACTCGGTATAGTCTGCAAGACAACTCGGGAGGAAGTTTGCCTTGAGGGGGAGTGTTGAAACATAGCAATGCAAACTTCCGAAATATTCTATACTTCTCATGAACCAAGATATTTAGGAGTATTCTAGAGCTAGTACTATGATACTAAAGCTAGTACTATAATAAGTTTAGAATAGTGTGAAATCTAGATATTTTGTTGGAATGTTCTAGAATATGTATACTTGTCATAATGTCATGGCTCACCTAGGTCTATAAATAGAGAGCCACCCGCCTTCCATGTCATATATATCCAAGGCATGGTTGAGAGTGCTAGGTAGAGAAGTGTTTGAGAGAGCAAGAGAGTAGCCACCTCAAAGTGCTGTGTACCCTCTTGTGTAAAATAGTTAAGTTGTAATAAAGCCTTATTAGTATAAGTGCCAGTCTCCCACTTTAGCCAAATAATATAGTTATAGGTCCTCATTAGTGGCTATATTGGCCACCAATCCTCAACAGTTGCTTTCTTTGATTTGCTGTATGTTCAGATCTAATGTCTTGGGCCACAATGTTCTTTTGTGCTTGATTTCACACTTCTAACGTTTTAAACAAAGCTTTTACTGATTTTAGCAAACAATATTATGGATGTCCTGATGATAAGACGTTCCGGTACATGGCATCAGTGTATAGTAAGTCACACCACAACATGTCTTTGAGCAAAGAATTCGAAGGAGGGATTACAAACGGAGCATTCTGGTAAATAAACAATATCTTTCTGTTCACAACCAATCTCAAAGTTTCTTTGTGAACTATAAGTCTTTTGTTTGTGATTCAGGTATCCAATCTATGGGGGTATGCAAGACTGGAACTATATACATGGAGGTTGCTTTGAGTTAACTCTGGAAATTAGTGACAACAAGTGGCCAAAAGCTGCTGAGGTATTGCTGTATAGTAATTTATCTCCTTGCTCTTGTTGCTGACGGTTTGACAATTATTTTTGTTCTTTGTTTCTTCTAATATTTTACTACAGCTTCCTGTTATCTGGGAGCACAATAGGATGAGTATGCTCAATCTTGTTGCGAGCCTCGTAAAGGTAATTTTGCATAAGTTAAATCAAGTAATATAGAATTAGAACTCGAATTTGGACTAGAGGTTCCCTTAAAAAAATTTTGGACCAGAGGAATTGTTGATCAGTAAAAAATTGTGGGGTTTTGACCCTGCCATTGTTGCTTATGCAAGTCTGGTACATATTGTTAGATTTAAACCAAAAGTTGAGGCAGTGTCACCCGTTCATTCTTAGCCCCATGATCCGGGAGCAGTCACTAAGATATGTTGTAGTTCTCCTATCATCCGCTGGAATCTTTTTTTCTTTTTTTTATGCTTCAATCTGAAAATGATACCAGAATTTAATAGTCTGTCCCACCGTGTTGACTCAAACTTCAGTCAGGAATTCATGGAAGGATATTTGCAGCAGATACTGGCCAACCTATACCTGGTACAGTAATGATAAAGGGAATTGATTCCAAGGTGAGGTATTAGTGACCTTATCAGCAATTTAACGTTTAGAGTAGTTTGTGTAAATACAAAAGTTAGCATACTTCATGATAATGTTTTCGAACTTATCATTTGAGACCTAATCCTTGAATTTTAATTGTTTTTAGGTAAGCGCTGACATCACTTTTGGAGATTACCATCGAATTGTTGCACCTGGTGAGAAGTATGAAGGTAAATTATTTATTTAGTGTCTCATATTTGACAATTTTTTTTCATTTGTTTTCTACTCCTTATTTTACCTATGGTATGAAAAGCAAACCATTGCTATTCCCCCTACACAATCATGTGGCATGTATGTCCTTCCTCCTGGCAGTTGTTGCATCAATGGAAGGCTTCCTACCGAAAGCTACACGGATTGTGATGCTGGATGAGGAAGCGGTGAACCTGGATTTCATATTGGATCCAAACAGACCCGATGGGCAGATGAAGCTGCTCCATAACGACTGTGGTTGCCGCTGCGACGATGACAAGCCGTTCCACGTACAAGGACCTCACCTCGGGCTATACGTTCTTGTTTCGTTCGTGCTCCTGACATTCTATTTGCTCTTCAAGAGGAAATCCGCATCGAGGTGGCTAACATATAGATACTCCACCAGAAGGCCTATTGCTGTATAACAATTAAAGAATCTTTGTGCCATACACACAGTTTTGTAACATACTAGTCTCACTAAATTGTGCTGTTGATGTACAAGGATAACCAATGTACCATGGAGACATGGAAGTTTTGCGGCCTCAGTTTTGTTCAGTTTGTATAACTACATAGATATACATGTTTGGTGATTTCAAATAAGGAAATTTTGGAGAGCGCAGGAGTTTGGTGTTACCTTGGGTACATTTTTCAACCACACGAATGCTTGTTTAACATTTCCATAGGTCAGTTATTCCACGCCGACGAGATTTTGAGCAGCAAGATCCCTGGTGAAAATGAAGAGGAGATTCTTTTAGTTTCACGCGTCTTTCTTCAATCTTCACTATCATTCCAATGGGCTGATGAGATGACCAAAAAATCGTAAATGCCCCGTCGAATATGGAAGTTCCAACATCACTGTCATGATTTGTGCCCACACGCCGCACCGTGCTTGCTCTGCCCACCGGCTCCAAGACGGATGCTTTGCTTTGAGCAAGGAATATAATCCGTTTGTTAGGCGCGCCGCGGCCAAGTTGGGAACGAAACCGGGACGCATGAATCGGTGTTTGGGGCGCCGAGGCTCCGATACGAAAGCGAAGCGATTCCTGAGGACGACAGAGCGCAGCACTGCTCTGTCGCAGTCGCATAACCAAGGTTTCGTCACAAGGACGGCGGCATCTCTGCTCTGACAGCGCAAGGCATATGGATACGTACGCGATAATTCCTAAAATTGCACTTCGTTGCCATTCGTCAATTTGTAATCGTCTTGCCATCTGGGTCTTCCATTTTGTTCTTAAATTCATATTTGCGTGCATTGTTTTTTTTTTAATTTAAACATCAGGATCAATGCAAATGAACAATATATAATCATTTGGGTTTATTTTATGGAACGGCCTGAATTGCTTGCTTCTCAACCATACTCCATTTCATTCTGTCGGATCGGATCAACTAGTATGACGGGTACTCTGCCGGTTACGTTCTCCAAAAACTCTTCCCCTCTACGGGAAGATCAGGCCGTCCGTCGATCAGCACGTCGCGGGCGTTTCGTTATTCCTCCTCCTCATGGCGTCCTGCTACCACTCTCCCTAACCACAAGAACACGCGAACTATTACAGAGCCGGGGACTGCTTCTCCTTGCTCAGTCAGCGCCGTCGTCGTCGTCTTCCTCTTCTACGCGACCTCTTCTGCTGCTTCTGCTGCTGGTCAGAGTACCCGTCTACTGCATGCTAGCTCGGCCTCCTCTTCAGAGCTGCTGAACTTTCCATTGCGACGCCGCCACTGCCTCGGCCACGCTGAAGAACAGGCGGTCGGATCCGAACGCCTCGCCCACCGCCGAGTTGAACATCCGCTCCGCCACGGAGCCGACTGGGTTGGCGAGAACCAGCTGCGAAATGAACGCGAAGCTCATGTCATGTGCTGAATGAACTCTGTTGAGTGAGGAAGGCACGTGAAAGGAAGCTTCAGCAGCAGCGTCTCTGTTGCTGTTAGAAACTTAGATGTGTGCGTACCTCGATGTGTCTTTTGTCCAGGTTCTTCTTCAGCTCCGACAGCGCGTCTAGGCCGCTCGTGTCGATCGCCGACACAGCTGCAAGATGATTGAGTTCTCTCATGTCAGTCGAATCCGTTTTAAAAAGTTTTTATGGTGATTTGAACTGTAGAACTGTACTAGCAGCTAAGATTTTGATTTCGAAGCAGAGTCAGAGTGAGTGACGTACCACTCATGTCGAGGACGACGCGTCGGATGGAGCTCTGGTTCGCCTTGAGCGCCTTCTCCTCCTCGTCGCGGAGGAACCTCATGGTCCGCTCGACGAGGTACATGGAGTTGGAGAAGTAGATCGCGGACTCGACGCCGACGATGAGGAAGCCCGGGACCCTCACGGCCTCCCTGTACTGCGCGACGCTGCGGTAGCTCTGCGTCCCGGGGACGAGCCCCTTGACCACCATGTTGGGCCGCGTGACCTGCAGCAGGATCTTGAACAGCGAGATGCCGACGGCGATGGCGAGGCCCATCTGGACGGACACGAGGAGGACGCCGAAGAAGGCCGCCATGCACGCCAGGAAGTCCAGCTTGTCCACCTTCCACAGCTTGGCGGCGCCGCGCACGTCGATGAGCCCGATCACCGCCGTGATGATGATCGCGGACAGGATCACGTTCGGGGTGTAGTGGAACAGCGGCATCAGGAACAGGAGCGTCACCAGCACCGCCGCCGCCATCACGATGTTCGAGAGCGCCGTCTTGCAGCCGGCGCTGTAGTTCACAGCCGACCGCGAGAACGACCCCGTCGTCACGTAACAGGACGCGCACGACCCGGCCATGTTCATGATGCCGATGGCCATCATCTCCTTGTTGCCGTCGACCTGGTAGTTGTTGATGGACGCGAATGTCCTGCCGACTGCAATCCCCTCCTGCATCAAGAAATTCGTAACTATCAGGGATAGTTTCAAAGTTCAAGCATTAGTATTCCAGATATTTGAGTAAAACTCATCAAATTTGATTTTCCATATATAGTTCTTACTGTTAGGGACAGGATGCCGGTCATTATCCCAGTCTTGATAGTCAGGGCGACGTAGGAGCCACTGAACGTGAGCATGTTGGCTGAAGGAGGGTTCACTCCCCTAGGGAGAGTGCCAATCTGTTTCAAAACAAATTATATTTACAGATGAATTAGTAAATGCTTTTCGACTTCTGAATTAAGGTGTCGCAGCATGCAGCTGGTTCAGCTAGGCTCATACTGAAGCTGAAGATACTTACAACGCTGATGCTATGAGATTTCCAGATGAACGAGAGGACGGTGGACACGATCACTGAGGCCAGAGGAGCACCTGCGGAAACCCAGAAAAGTTTCGGATTCCTCGCGCTCTGAAAGATTGAAGAAACAGTGAATCAGATGCGTTCTCGATCAGTTTAACTGCACATAATTGGTTGGTTGCATGACTGAATGAAGACAAAAAATCTCAAATCAAAATTATTTGATTTTTTTTCATGTCAAAAGCTGGTCATTTGGAGGCCCCATGACCATCTTTTGAAGATTTTTCAGGAATGGTCCCAGGACAGGCGAATTCCTGAACTGAAGCTTTTAATCATAGCAAGCAATCAGGATTCAGGCACACGGGCATAGTATATTTAAACAAAACTATTGCCACTTGTTGCGAACTGTCACTGCAAATAGAATTTTTTGCAGTGATCTGCTGGCTGCTCTTATCAATCGTTTTCTGGAGAGATTGAAATCTGGAAACGGTGAAACGTCACAAACGGATGAGCCAGAGGCCAAATCAGATCAATTCTCCCCGAAAGGGTAAAGGGGGAGGATCCATTCGACTCTGGCTTTATTAGAATAGATTCCAAATTGGCACGGCGGCTTACTTTATTTGATTGATGCGTGCGGCTTCCATACGCATATGTAGCTTGCGTTTTGAAATTCTAAGCTACAGAATCAGAACAAAAAATAGTCAAACTAGTTCATCAAACAGAATATGTTTGGGGCCTATGGTTTTTTGTTTCTTTAGAAATAACGCTTTTTTTAGTTCAAGATAAAGAGAAAGAATACTACTTGGAAGTTTGAAATACCATGTAATTTATATATGAAAAAGGTTCATGCGCCAGCAAACACTTTTTAGCAGTGTGCTGCAATTCCTTGTTAGATGTCTTGAAGGTTAGGCTTGGCGATGGACTGAACATTTCTTAGCATACCAACAGTGCAGCTCTCAAGAGTGTGGTCTAAAGCACAACCTATACATTATCTTTGGACAAACTAAAACAACTGAAAGACAAATGCTCTAATTTATCGAATCAAACTATGCTCTTTGTGTGGAATAGTTTTAATTTTCCAGCAATCTCATTGTACTTTTCTAGAAAACAAATTAAAGTATGATGCTCCATTTTCACAAAACTAAATCAAAGGAACCAAATTCTGCTATCTAAACCTTTTCCTACACCCCCAAAAAGAAAATATCCTGCATTATGAGATCCAAAGAAGCAGGAGTTAGCTTAACCTCTCCCCCACATGAACCATTATCCATCTGTTTAAGCCGCTCAGTGGGGTCAAATTCCTTGTTAGTGGCAGGCACCCTTTTGGGCCCCGCCATGAACTCGATCCAGGTTTCAATCACCACCTCCCCTTTTTGGCCGCCCCGTCTTTCCTAGAAGCTAAACCATGGTCAAATAATTGCAAAGCGTTTTTACCGACTGATTAAACAATCGAATTTCACCTGCACTTAGCTATCGAAAAGAGACAGAGCGAGATGCACACGCATCCGTCTGCAGATTCTATCCGGTTTTGCACGCTGTCATGTTCTTGTACGTGCGGCCATTTCTTGCCCGGGTCCCCCTCTGTAAAATTTTCTCCTACTTTTTCTGCTAATAGTAACTGTGTTCTTGAATGGAAGAAGATGATGCATGCATGGTGGTTTATGAGTAATTACCATGTTCACAGATGCAAATCTAGGAAGAATGGAAGAAGATGATGGGATTGGGAGCTTACGATTTGGCGCGTGAGGAGGAGGATGGCGAGGAAGGCGACGCCCATGGTGATGGTCTGCCACTCCCACTGCATGCAGCACAGCAGACGCCATGAACCAGATGGTCGGTCACGAGCAGTTGTTGTTTTGTTTGGCGCAACAGCAAGGACACGACGGATTTGGAACCGAACGAATTAATGGCGTGTCGACGTCGTACGGTCGTACCTCGTTGTGGCGCTTGAAGGCGGAGCTCATGACGTCGATGAAGCCCATGTGGGTGGTGAAGTGGACGATGCCGAGGAGGCCCTTGAGCTGCTGCAGCGAGACTATGATGGCGGCGCCGCCCATGAAGCCCGTGAGCGTGGCCTTGGACAGGAAGTCGACGATGAAGCCGAGCCGGAGGAACCCGAGCGACGCCTGGAACACGCCGGCGAAGAAGGTGGCGGTGAAGGCCAGCTGCAGGTACAGGATGGGCTGCTCGTCCGGCGACACCGCCTCCCGCAGCATCGACCCCATCACCAGCGACGCGATCGACACCGGCCCCACCGCCAGGTCCCGCGAGCTCCCCAGCAGCGAGTAGATCAGCGGCGGCACGAAACTGGAGTCTGCATGCACGCCATGATCGATTACGATTAGCAGCAGTTCGTCGACCAGATTAAGCTCGCATTATCATTGCAGAAGACTGATCATTAGATTCTGAAGAAGAATTAGGAGCGAGGAACACGAACGAGAGGAACGAGCGACTCACATAGTCCAACGATGGGTGGCAGGTTGGCGAGCTTGGCGTAACTGATTCCCTGCACGCACGGCCATGTCGCACACGATGATTCGTCAGTCATAATGCGAAGCGCGAACAAATATTTTTTGTGCAAAAACTGAGGAGTAATTAGGATGCCTAAAAGTAGGTAGGAAGTAATTAGGAGGGGCGGTGGTGATGGATGGATGGGAGGATGGAGGAAGAAGGACGAAGCAGGGGAGGAGAACAGAGCACGTGCATGCATGGTGGTGAGTTGCTCACCTGGGGTATGGCGAGGCTGGCAATGGTGAGCCCGGCGACGACGTCGGAGCGGAGGAGCCGGGGGGTGTACTCGGGCCCCCACTGGAAGATGGGGAAGAAGTACTGCAGCGCGAGCACCAGCCGCCGCGCCGACGACTGGTGCCTGAACTGGTGCAGCGGGTCGTCGGGGAAGAACACCTCGGCGAGCCGCTGCTTCAGCGCCTTCGCTGCCGTCCGCGGCTCCGGCAGCGACACCTTGTGCAGGTCCGGGACCGGCCGCTGCTGGCGCGGCGTCACCGGCGGCAGCGGCAGCGGCGCCGAGTCCGCCGCCACAGCGGGCGGCGCCTCGACGTCGTACGAGAGGCTGTCTACCTTGTTGTTGGGAACCATCGTGGCAGCCATGGGCAGGGGGACTGGCTGACTGACGCTTAGCGAGCGAGGCGAGGCGAGGAATGTGTTGTTGGTTGGCTGGTTTGCTCGATGGGTTCAGCGGCGGAGCTGGCATTTTATAGGGACGGGGAGGGGGCGGGTGGGTGCGCGGGACTGCTGGAGGTATAGCTAGGCAAACCGTCCGCCCGGCCCGGCAAGGCCCTACATGCTAATGGGCACGGCCCGTTAAAGCACGTGACCTGTGCGGGCTGTGTCGAAACAGGTTTCGAGCTGTATTGTCGGGCACGAACCGGTTGCTGTAAACGTGCCCCACGGCATGTCTTAGTTGCTATAAGCGTGTCAAAATGGGTCGTGCTGACCTAGTTAACCCACTTTTAAAGTTGAAATGTTGCAAAAATATGTAGCGCGCTAGGGATCGAACTTGTGACTTTGGCTATGCATCGAAGCACTTTATCATCAGATTATGTTAGCTTTGTTGGTTATACATAAAACGTAAATCTATTAATACAAAATCAATAACCGTGACAGGCCTCGTGCTTGACCTTCGACCCAAGCACCTGATCCGGCGAATGGGCCTGTACCGGCCCGAGCCCAGTATTGATCGGGCTGTGCTGTTTTTGAGCCGTACTAAAATGAGCGGGCCGAAAGCCGGCCCACTTAGCACGACCCATATGCCCAGGTATAACTGGAGGAGCTGAGCAGCGCCGTGGTGGATAATTTGGGTTTGGCTATTACTGGCGAGCCAGTATCCGGTACTACATGTTGTGTCGGAGTCGGACTAGCGACACGTGGGTAATCAACTACTACTATTTGATTTAAGATTATACCAGTACATTACTGATAAAAAGATATTAATATTTATTTTTCAACTACTTATTCGATGCGACCTTTTTGAATTAGATCTCTGCCAAGTGGCAGAGGGCGAAACGTCACTGCCGTGTGGACTCGAAGAATAGAACCCACACGGCAGCGACGGTGCCACTCGGCAGATGATCCTTGCGCCGAACAAACCATGCATGCAGTATGGCACACGTCCTGCATGCTGCCTGCTGGTGAAGGTGACCACGCTGCAGCACACGGACACAGACTTCCACGAGACGTTGTAGTCTACCTCGCGCCAAAACCAGATTGACTGACGGTGTGGCGGCAACATGCAACGACGAACACGGACGTAAACCCATGCAGATAAAACCGAACACAGGAGTATTTGCCACAATATCAACTTGGATCGATGGGAGTTTCTAGTGCCAGAATTATCGACACCATGTGGCCACAAAACACGGGGATACTCACCATTAAAATTAATTAACCAATGATCTTTTACCTTTTACGTGAATCCATCTGAGTGCGTATTTCGTTAACAGATAGAGACATATATATTGATCATCTTTCCTCGTGTTTCATAATTTATTTTTAGAAATAAACCTGGACACGGTTCTCTTATGTCACCCCTCATGAAGGGATCGATTGGCTTCTTTTCCGGTTTAGAATCTGCATATCAAATTTACATAAGCATCTCCAATCTGTCTAGCCTGGAGTCAAGTGCGGGCGTAAAAATAAGAACAGCTGGTGGAAGGTGAATATCTTTTCCCCGACCCGTGGATTCCGGAATCCATAGTCCATGGCTTGAAGCGATTGCATCCTGGGGGTAACTCCGCTGGATGATCACTTTGTTGCCTCACGCGCGCTCAGTGGAGCGACCAAATTTAACGGTTGTGGATATCCGGCGACGATCATGATCTGCTATCCATCTATTTATCTATGGGCTAAAAGCTGGGATTAATTAGTCGTATAGAGCCTGTTTGCTGCAGCTTCGGACAGAGGCGGCTGCGGCTATGGTATAGTCGTAAGCAGTCAATTTCGCTTGCCCTTAGATGCGGCAGCCACAGCGGCTGCAGCTTCGAACAGGGGCGGCTGCGGCTATGGTAAGGTTCGTAAGCAGTCAATTTCGCTTGCCTTTAGCTACGGCAGCCGCAGCGGCTGCAGCTTCGGACAGGGGCGGCTGCGGCTGTGGTAAGAGTCGTGATCGAGCAGTCAATTTCGCTTGCCCTTAGCCGTTGCAACCATGGCGGCTGGAGCTTATAGCTGCAGCGAATGGGCCCACAACCGTCAGGGGAATGATTTTGAGGTGGCGTCCTGCAGGCTCATAAACGTGAGAGGAATGATTTTGAGGTGGCATGTCCTGCGGGCCCATAAGCGTGAGGAGAATGATTTTGAAGTGGCATGTCCTGCGCCACGTGTGCAAGGGTGGGCCCATGCGTTTGGCAAACGTGGATGGCAAGATGGGAGTGTGTATCACCGTCTACTTTGAGAAAGGGGTGTGTTGTCATTGCACAGAGAAAGCAGACATTCATTCTCCAATTCTAAATATAATATGTTGGAGAAAATTAGGTGCGTGCTAGAGATGTTGACAGAAGGAATCATTCAAGATAGCTTAATATTTTATTGTGAGAACTTAATTCGATACAAATAGAAGAAGCCTAGATTTACTGCAAGTCTTATTCATTATTATCGGAACTAATTACCAGGAAGGAATTTATAAAAACAACTAGCTAGTCAGGATTGCAAAGCAAGAAGGTTATAATGCAAACACAAATGTGTTTTCCTGCATAAAACTTACCAAGGATAGACTGATTGAAAGCAACATCATGCATCCACATTCTCGACACATGTAGATCAGCTAGTTCCTTCTGAACCGTCAGTTGTGACAGGTGCACCAAAGAAGCCATGATACCTACCAATTGCTGCCTTTCAACGATGGTAAGGCAGAAGTTTATCACTTACAGCGCAAAGAGAGTGCAACTTCCAACTAGATCCTCATGGGGCCAATAGCCTGCACAAACTTCCTTCATCCCTTCCAAAGGCGATCAGTGCCCTAATTAATTAGCTGCAAACTCTCAAGAAAATCGATCGATCTTTTGACGAGGAACATTTTGAATGTATGCAAAAGAAGATGACCGAAGCAAGTGGACGACGATGGGAATTATCGCATAAATAGCCATATATCTATGGCCAACCCTAATTGTGGCGAGGATGTGACCAATTTGGCAACACGAAACTGTCGGCCAGCAAACGCACCCTCAAATAGGGTAGAACCGGCCAAGAGTGGGTCGAGCACCCAAAACTAGCAAATACTCCCAATAGATCATCAATAGACCTTGTTGTATGCACGCACGTGCTTCTTTGCTAAATTCCGCCGTGTTGTGAGATAGCAGTCACGTGCGCTGGCCATGCTAATTATTGGCTTCTAAGTTTAGAGCTCTCTATCGGCGTTTTCACTTCCGCATTATCTGAGACGGATCAGTCCCGTGCTCTGATGAAGATGCATCTAACACAGCGGGAGTGCGTGCCGTAATACTTACTGTTTATTCCGAGAGATCATTCTCTGCATTTTCAGACTCAATGTCGATTAACAATAAAACATATCGTCAGTGACACATCGCACAGTCAAAACTGTGATGTGAGCTTATACAACATTTTTATCATCCTTATGTTGGTACTCCATCCGTCCAAGAATATATAAGTATTTGAAGGAGTTAAAGTTTGTCCAAAAATATAAGCATTTAAGAGGTGTGAAAGTAACAAATAAGAGATTGTTGAGGTTGGTGAGAATTTTTTTTATAGAAAAGTAGAGGTATGTTGGTCATTTCACCCTATTCTTACTTTGCATTAAGAAGCGTAGGAGTGCTTATATTGTTGAACAGAAAAAGTACCAGTTGTGCCACTTGTTACCGCTACGAGGATGGTAAAAGAACATTTTATCATGCATCTTTGGTATAGTGTCAAGTGACACTACAGATAAATAATTCAAGTTATAGTCTTGATACAATATGTTATAACTCCAAATAAGGTGAAAAAGAAAAGCTCTAGTGAAAAAAGCTATACACTTAGGGCCCCCTTTGGGATGGCTCTCAAATCCTGATTTTTGAGATTCGATTATCATGTGAAGTGATTTTATGCTCATGTGAAGTGATTTTGTGGCTGAAAGTGATTCTCTTTGATTAATTTTTAAAATAAAGAATGAGAATCATTTCACAGAATCAGAAGAAGCTACTTTTTTCAACTCTCAGCCTCTTATTTTATTTAAAAAACCATTTCATAAAATAAAACAAAAATTATTTTTTTAAAAAAAAACAGCGTTTGACAGAGCTTCTTTATTCTGCCTAAAATCAGCTCTGTCAAAGGCCCTTAGTCTCACCATCCATAAATCTGACACAAATGCAGCGGCACGTACGCTTTCAGCCTCTCGAGGCCTCACTCCATCTTTCCATTTTACCCTGCCTCTGAGCCACCCATCTCAGATCGACTTCAGATGGACCATCAAACCTGCACCCAAAAGGTTATAAACTCGTTCGTTATTGACCCTGCCCCTGCAACCCTGCTCGTCTACACGTTTCGTACCACAACTACGTACAGAGACGGATGAAAAAAAAGCTGTGATGGACGCGTACGTTTATCTGCCCGGCCACTACGGACCCGCTAACGATTTGATGCGTGGCATGGCGGATGAGGTCAACGACGGCGACGTCCGCAGAGCGGCTGAGCCGGCCGGCCTCGATCGTGGTGCTCGCGCACTGTACGTCCGGATTTGATCGATCGGCCGGTCGGTCAGTGCACAATCACTGAATTCACTGATCAGCCAAAATGATTGGAGGCACTCATCAGAGTCAATGATCTGGTCAGTGAACGAGTGATGATCTGATCCCTCAGGTCGATCGACTCGGCCGTGCATGCTAAAGATGGCATCGTCGTGACACACGTGGTGTTCCAACTTATCTAGCTCAGAATATTTTTGGTCCTGATCATCAGTGTTAATCGACCGTTCCAAAGAATAGGCAACGACTTACGCATGCATTATGTATGTATGAGAATCATAAAGATGCAGATAAGCGTAGATAGCTGGCTCTAGCTTAACAATCAAGTGTCACGGGTGACGCATCCTTTTCGGCGAGGACGAACAGGGTTCTTCTTCGTTCTCGCGCCAGACTGCATGCCAGGCCGGACACGGACAGATCGGTGCGTGCCCCCCACAGAACCGATGCGCAGATTTAAGGTCGACGTCCATCGGCTGCCAGTGATCAGTGATCACCATGTTCCTTCCGTTTCATACAAGCAACGACTAATCATCGCTGCTCGAACTTCCTGATTTTTTTTGAAAACGACGTGGCTGAGATCGATCTGGAGTGGAGAGATGATGGGCTCGATCACTGCGTTAGGCACGAGCAACTAGATCTGCAAGGTCGCCGAATCGGACCACGGCCGGCGCCGGCGCCGGCGCGGCCTTGACCTGCACTCCATGGTTCAACGGGAGGACAGCTGATCAGAAGATCGATCGTGCATGTGGATCGAGTTGGATCGATCGGCGGGAAGGAAAAGCAGAGGCCAATAAACGCGTTGCCACACGCGTCGCAGTTAGTTCGGGCAGTTGACGTGATCCGACGGAGCACTCAGAGAAAAGCGGAGTGATCGAGGGGCGCCAATGGCGATCGACCGATCGATCGATCGATCGAATCTCCTTTACTGTTTGCAAATCCCCGCCGCTTTTCATCGCGGGAAGCGGCGAGTGGTAGGCGACGGTCGATCGGTCTGTCGCGAGCTAGTGGGGAGCGCGCTCCTGTCGTCGCTGGAGAGATATGATTCTCCTCCCGTCGAGTCCATCGACGGGTCGGCGTTCGTCGAAAAAGAGGTCCGGTCGTACGTGGCTCTAACGGTGACCATTTGCGCGGAACTGCAAAGCTCTTGTCTTCCACCATGTTTAAATAATACGATATCAAAATAAGGTTTCGAGTTCATCTATGGCTAGCCTAGCGTTTGACCTGTCCATCGATCTTCTTGCCTTTACCAGGGAGTTGTAGTTTGCGTGGAGGGAATGTTCCCGGTAGATTCTGTGTGTAGCATTCAGGCTAGCTAGGGTTTCGATCACCGATCGAGAAACAATCGGAGGCGTGCCTTTTGTTGCGGAGTGCTCTGTGGGTAATCATTAGCCGGCCAATTGGGTGGCTCTCGTGTTCACGGAACATATGCGCCACGACTGACTGAGATCTATGAGGATCTTTGCTTGCCTGGCAACGGCAAATTATAGGAGGTGATCGATCGTACGCAGGTAGACGATCCAACCTGCAGCAAGAATGCCCTTGGCAATGTCCAACATTCCGCCACTCGCAGTGGTGACAGGCTCCCGGAACGATGCGATCTCCCAACACGTTTTTGGTGGTCCGGACTCCGGACTCCGGAGCGCTTCCATCCGTCCGTCATGCACCGCGGCAATTAACAAGGCGCCTGCAGCGCGCGCGGAGCGGAGCGGAGCCGAATCGATCCCACGTGACGAGGGAGATCGGCAGCATCCGATCGACGGGGACCCCGCGCGCGCGCCGGCTCCCCGTCCCCTGCCCGGCAGCCGCGCGCGGTGGGAGTGGGAGTGGGAGTGGGAGTGTGAGTGTGAGTGGGACACGGGTCGATGGGTGGGATGGGACGGGCAGCGGCGGGACACGGGAGATCGAGCAGCGCGGAGTGACCGGCCAACCCAACCCAAAACAGTTCCAGGCGGCGTGGTTAGGCGCCGCGGCAGGGGGTGGTGACTGGTGCCCGCCTTCCACTACGGCCGGTTTCCAGCTGAACGCGCGTACGAGGACGTCGATGAGGGAGTTGAGTTTGGTTGGGTTGGGTTGGGTTCGATGGATGGTGGTCAACGGCTGCTTCTTTGCGTTGGACTTGGTGACGATCGCAGCCTAGACGAATGGAGCGGAGAGGACCGCTCTCGTGACCTCGACGAATTCGATCGAACTCGTCGACCGGTCCCGCGCAGACGACGTACGTGGCTCGCTCCCGTGGCATGCCGTCACCCGTGCAAACACTTGTCGGCGGCGGCGCCGTGCGTGTCACCCCATCTGCAGGCAACAGCGGAAGCCAGCGCCTGCCGCGCGTGGCCAGCGACAGGAGCGGACGTCGTGGCGCCGTTCATGTCGCCTTCGATATATCGATCGCCAGAGTCGAGCCCGCGTTCCGCTTCCACGAATTGAATTCCCCCCTTTTCTTCGTGATCAAATTGACGCTTGGGGCAGCAACAACAGGACACGGATCACCGCCGACCGCGTTGATGACACCAGCGCCGAGGATGCATGCCAGCCCCCCTATAGCACGCCCATCAGGATCAGCGTCCAACTCGGTCCAGCGACCCGCACGCGATTGGCATGGTCTGTCGGTCTTGCTCACCCCCCTACGCGTTATGCAGGTATGACGTTGGTGGTGGACGAGAGCCGCTGTCTGGGTCCTCGATCGAGACCTGCTGGTGGCCTGGCACGCCCGTGCTCGATCATTCGACGACGCAGGCTCGCCGGCCACTCCCAAATAACGGTGATTTGACTCCATCGGACGAATTCTTTTGCTCTCGGAGACGCGGGCGACCTCGATCGCTGCAGGCACGACGCTGCCTGGTAGTGGAGGAGGGGAACTGTTGCCGTGATACTGATCGACACCACCTGCCGGTGACTGATCATATCGCCGTGCTAACAAAACAAACTGTGTTCTACCTCCGCTTGTAAGGCCTGCGCTTTTTTGCTAGGCGTTGCTGAAGCTCGATCATCATCGATCTGGCCGATCGACTCCGCATCGACGCCGCGGCGGGAGGCCGAAGGGAAGGGAAGGGAAGGGAAGGGAAGGGAGGGGCCGAGGGGGACGGATATTCGAGGCATAATCCCCCACTTCTCCGACCGTCTTCCGCCACCTTTACCTCCATCGTCGCTTTTGCTTGCTCTTTTTCGACCAGTTCAACATCATCTCCCTTCCACGAGCCATCCACTCAACATGCTAATTGAACCTACTAGGCTCCAACACAGTTCGCATCTTGTTTTGACCGGCGGTTCTTCGTTTGTGGCAACGAAGAGCTTAGCTGCCTGACGTAACAAGCGATGTGAGAGCCGCTGGCACTTTAACTTTTACCCTCTAGTTTTTTTAATCGATTTTTTTTTTTAACCCTCTTGTTACATTGGGACAGACCGATAGATGCGTGGAGCGGTGGTGGTGACCTGAGAGCCGTCGGTTTTTGCCGTGGTTGCCTCGATCGCTTACCATTAACGCACGCACGCGCGTTAAGCTAAGCTACGCTAGGAGTAAGTGGTGGGACTAGAAGCCAGCTAGCTACTGGTGGTGGTGGCCGCCGGCGACTGATCGACCGGGACCGTCCGATCTCTGTTGCGTAGCTTTGTGACGTGTCGCTGCCTCCTCAGTGGCCGAGCCACTTGCCGATCCGTCCATCGATATACACGAGGAGGAGAAGCGCGACTCGGTTTTGGAGGCATTGTGTACCCCTGGCCTACTGTTGCGTGCACGGGTGATATTTTGGTTTCAGGAGCTACCTGGATTTAGATGTAGCGGGAGAATACGAGCGAAAGGAGCAAGCACGCGGGCGATGGGGAGAGGACACTGTGCTGCCACCTTCGTTCCAAGTTTCGATCGGTGCACTACAGTAGCACTCCACTCTCCAGGGCTACACACAATGAAGGAAAATTTCTGTATTTTTTTCTTGTGAAATTAAACTATTCTTTTTCTTTTTTTTTTTTGCTATTTTTGTTAAATTTCTACGGAAATCTTTTAAGTGTGGATGACGTGATCGTCCAGTCCAAAATCTCTTGGGAACACGGGATCTAAGGCTTTTGATATAAGCTTCAGCCTTCAAATAAAAATTGACATTGTTTTCAAATGTTACTAGCTACTAATACAAAGTTGACAAAAGAAAAGAGGGAATTAATGGACATATGCATGACAGTGGAAATTGAAAAGTATTGGTTCATGCAGCTGTACATTGGCTGGGGAGCGTAAGGGTGAACGAAATGAAACAGCGGTTATATTGGCTAGTATAGCACTAACAGTCTGCCGTAGCCGGCATCTCTCCAGGAAGAAAGACGGTGTAATGGCTATAGCACTAAGCCACCAACAGTTCAAAAACGAAGCCATATTTGAGGCACGATGAAGAGGAAAATTGGGAAAGTCGGGATCCAGGAAGGCGAGCATGAACTTTCAAGAACACTAATGCTGTCCACAACGACCAAGTAAGCAGTTCCCAAGTCAATTGAACCTCTCTTAAAAAGCTCGTGGTTAGCCTCATATTCACCACACATATTGTCAACCCCTTTCGCAGTGTCCTCCCTCTTTCGGAAAGCTGAGAACCCACACGGAAGTAGAGAATCCTTTCAAAGGTGCCACGGTGAACCAAACGAAAAAAGCGCACTTTGCCGGTGAGTCGTCTCCCTGGAAGCTAATGTTCACCTTTTGGCTCATTTCATCAGAATGCATTTTGAAAGCAGAACGACCAGATTCAGTGCCCCCGGTCAAAGGGTAAATATAACTGGATCTGCTTGAAGGCATTACAAAAGATCTTGCGATCGTTCCTCCTTTTCATTAACACAACTTTCAGCATATCAGTGAGGTCAAATTCGTGAAAGGCTCAGAATCAATAATAAACGAGCAAAAGCTGAATGGAAAGCTGAATCTCCAGTGCAAAGCTTTCAGGCAATCAAATAATGCATATAACCTTATCAAAGTAACAAAATTACAGTAAATGGATAACAAAATCTGTGAGATCTCCTAGTCCTAGCTGTCGTATTTCATGGCTATGGTAACGTAGCATATACTACATACATCTAAACAGTTCATTACAGCTGATTCAGCGATTCCACACCCAACCCTTTGATTCAGGGCGTTCATAGCAGGTATGCATTTGATGCAAGAAAAGAATTTGACTATTCTGTAGCCAAAAGAACCTGATCTGATTGACACCACTCGAGTAATTATCCATTTGTCAAATATTGGGTGTGTTTGAAGGATTTGGAAAGCAACATGTGGCCCAAATGGCACTAAAACCAAACATCATTAATCCCTGTGCTTCGCAATAAAATTGGCATCAACTTTGTTCCCTCAGAAAGGTGTGTTCCATTGGGTTCTGCTTCCCTCAGCTCGCCTTCTATTCATTTTGAGTCAGCACTGCAAGAAAAGTCTTCGCTGGTATGAAGACATCCTCATTTCTTCAAATAACAAAATAACATAAATACCACGGGCAAAAAAACATACATTCAGTTATTATAATTCTTATCATATTTAAGGTTCTTTAATAATGCACTAAATTATTTCACTACATTTGATCAATGTATGCATTAAGCAGAATATAAAATAGCATACCTATTAACAAGTCAAACAAGAGACATGTTTTTCTAATCGGAATAGTGAATTGACAGGCTGGTAATAAACAATTGTACTACTAACGGTGAATGAGTGGTGCACCAAAAACAATTGTGTTTGTAGCTACCCAAAATTTAGACTATTAGAATGGCTTTACTTCTATAAAAGTTGGGGACAAAGCTAGTGAATCACCATAGACAAAACTTGGATTTTACATCCACCAAACAATTCTTTTAAGCTGACGAGGTTGCTTCATTGTTCGTACCCTACTGTTCCTCACTCGTTCCCATTTACAAGAACAGTCTCTTCAGGTTCATCAGCATCAACTGGGAAAGCTTCATTTGTGTTCTCCTCCATTTTTTTCTCACCCGAAGCCTAAGAGAAAGTATTAAAATAACAACAAATGGTTAACTATCATCAATCAAAGAGAGAATATTAATGAAAAATGGAATAAAGTTCTACGGAGGTGTATTAATTTATATCGTTGAACACGATAGAATCTATTCTCTTTGTTCTTAAATTGTTGTCGCTAGAACAGGAATTCTAGTTCAAATTTGAACTAAAATTGATGTCCTAAGAAAAACAAATTAAAAACAGAGGGAGCAAGTTGAGAATAAGAAGAAAAATGCACCAGCAATACCTCTTCATCAGGATCTGTCTTCATCCACTGCATCTACTTTTTCCTCTTCTTCAATGACCTGCATCTGTTTGAAAGCTTCCACAAGAGTCGCATCTGACTTCTCAGCATGGTTCATGTATTCATCGGCAGGAGGATAGTTGCCTCTGCACATAGAAAGCTAATTATTGCAACAAGTTTACTTCAAAACAATAAGGTGGTCAGCAAAGATTCATTAAAACTTAACGTTGATGCCATTATTATGAAACAAAACAAAACAGTTTGTATCTGTGATACTTATTTTACCTCTGGCTGAGAAGCAATGCTCAACAACAAAAGCAGTTTATGTCATAATATATACCTTTGTGAAGCAATACTCTGTTCTACAGTAAGTGCAACCTGCCAGTCTTCAAATAAATTTGGATACTCAGCAGGATCTGCTAGAGACTCAGCAGCTTTTGGATTAACCTGCATAGAATGAACATATAACAAGAATGAGGTAACATCAAACACTATTTAAAGGATGTACGTTTGAAGTGTGTACAGGTTCCAGAAAGAATGTTAAACGAATAAGAATGAGAAATTACTTTTCTGAGGTCATTTCTCCAAACTGCTACTATGTCAGAGACCTTGCTGGGAAGATATGAACGTGCCATTAATGCAGCTTCAGGTATTCGATTGCTGTAGAGTGCGCAGGATGTGGTTTAGCTATGAAAGAACTACATAAAATGAGTTTCATCAACGTTACCAGTATTTTACCTTTCTACAAGCAGTTGTACGCAATCTTCCAATTTACCAAGCACAAAAAGGCAGAGGAAAGCAACATTGTTTTTCCCATGCTCTTTTGCCAGCGAAGTTAGCTTTTCAATTCCTTCAGCATCACCAAGAGAAGAGTACAGTAACAACAAGCCGCTTAATTCCTTGGCTTGAAGAAGGCATTCTTCCGCCATCTCTAGCTGCAATACAGAAGTTGTGGATAACTCATACCCATATCCCATATGCTAGCACATGAAGTAGTATGAAATGGAATATGTTAAAATTGGCAGATTGTGGTATGGAGTCTGTCAACTGCCTTCAGATAGTTGCTATATTGACTTTGACAGTTGCCAATTCTAGTTCCCATGAAGAGATTTGGCAAACAAATCCATGGAAGACATAATTTAAAGCTTATTTTCGTTTTTTTTTTCTGTCTTAGATGTTCTGGAAAGATAAACTCAATGCAAATATTTTTATCACTGGAGAAAAAATCTCAAACTCAAGCAGCGTAATCCTTAAATATTTCCTCCCCACAGCAATATTAAGTTACATGTTATATACCAACAATCCTTCATAAGATTCAAGAACCAACCTTGCCTGTAGACATGGCGAGTTCACCCAGCTGCTTCCATTTTGATTCACTTTGAGCTTCTATGGCAATGGCCTGTACAGTAAATGGCAATGAGATTTTAAAATATATGCGAGCAGCAAATCATCAAATATTTTCTCTATATAGTCCGATAAGAAAGCAAATGATGAAATGTTATTATGTACCTTTGCAACTTCTAATTTTCCAAGCTGTACAGCAAGGTCAAACTTGTAGTCAGCATCAGTGGCTATCTCAAGAGCCTCTTCCAACATACCTCGTGACTCCAAGAAATGAGCAACACTGCCACACAAATGAGAGGGAAACCAGAACTGATGTTAGTAGAGATAATATATTCCTAGATAGTTGAGAAATAAAATAGAAACAGGTGAACAAAAGTAGGCAGATTTTGTTATGAAACTTCCATTACTTGGTCAAAACATACAGATAGAAATGTAAAAGCTACATAGTATTGACAGCACAACTAACATGCTCACACACCCTTACTGTTTCTATTATAATGGGACATGCAATGGATAGTGACTTTTATCCTATTATCATCCTCATGAAGTGTACATCCTTTCTACAGCTTGTAGCTTAAAAACGTTGCTGTGATCACCCCTACATCCAAAGTCTCTTTTCTAGTAAATGTTGGAAATCATTTTCTTCATTAGTAGTGTAGATATTGCACGAAATAACAGATCACAGCCATATTAATAAACATCAATTTATCATATGAACATTTCTTCACAAATAAAAAATGAATGGATCAGAAGAAGGAACAATGATATATAAAAACAAAGGAACTTATCTTTCTGGAACAAAAAGATAGCCACAAACCTATTATATTGTGCCTTCGGAATGGATGGCAAAACCTCATTTGCACGTTCCAAATCCCCACGCATCACAAGAGTCTTATACTCAATCAAACTGAGAAGTAATGTGTACCCCATGACACTGCAACAGATATATGTGTCAGCTGCAAAATCTAACAGGACATGCCCCATAAGAAAGTAATTTTTTCAAGTATGAACACACTTAAACTCCTTGTCAATAAGATAAACTCGACTTTGGTTTGCAAGATATCCCAACAAGTACATTGGGCGATCCAAGTGATACATTGTGGTGACCTGTAAATATAAATTTTACAAATGTGTAAATAAATGAACTTTAGCACAACATGCCCAGATTAAAAGAAGATGCATGTGTGGAGGAGCATAATATCTTTACCTCACCACCAACACAATAGTTTAGGCGCCATGATGAGTTGCTATAAATAAAGCAGTCTCCGACCCAAAGTCCTGTTCGCACTCGTTCATTGACCTCATGAAGCAGCTCAAAAGCATCTTCAACGCCTTCCTCTTCTACTATCTTTCCACCTTCTAGATATGAAGCAACAACATCTCTCTGCAGAAACATGAATCATAAATAGATTTCATACCATGTTAAACGAGCCTTATAAGAAAAGAAACAGGATACTGAACATTTAAAGAATGCAATATCTTACATTGTACTTGAGGATATAGAATGATGTATCGCTTGCTATTGCAACTAGGTCTCCGCTATCCGCCCAGTACACATTCTAAAAATGCAGGAATAAGGTTAGTCCACAGTGAACACCGCAAATATGAAAGTTCCATAAAAAAAATGTTTCAACTAACCTTGACATTCACGTCGATTCAGCGTATTACTCTGCATTCAGCCCATTCATAAAAACAAATGAAATCACTGGAACACATCGCCAACAACACCCCACCAAAAATACGCTCTGCTGAAAATGTAGGGCGTACAGTTTTCTTCTCCTGTAAATCAGATCATTTATCAGAGGACATATTGATAAATGACAAAACAAACATTCGCCGATTGAAGCAACATGTAATGAACGAGAAGACTAGAAGCGACAACTGAATATTGCAGGGTGCATGTCTATAGTTATAACAAGGCAACATTGTAAAGATGCAATACATCATCCATATTGGTCACAAAATCGGAAACTTAAATCTCACAAAGTGAATTCGCAATAGAAAGATCACTAATCAGGAGTCACATACCTGAAATGACTTATTGAAAATCCTAATTCTTGATGTACTTTCTCTGATAGCATATTCTCCTTCTGATGACCAAACAAACTCTAATGCAGATCCAAACGATCTGTTCCTCCAAGCGAGAGCCGTATAAATTATATATTCACCATCTCCGCAAACAACAACAAATCGTCCATTGGGGTTATGCTTCAGGTTCTGACCACACAAAAGATTGATTGTAGTTAGATTTTACAATATCTAATGTATCCAAAAAGATAAGCAATTGAGACAGTAAAGTTAGAGTCAGGTGTATAATTCCTGTATCCATCAAGATATCTGAAGCAACAAAAACAGCATGCATCAAGATATCTCAAGGAACAAAAATTGTAGAGAGTAATGAATGATCCAGAGTACAAGAAAAACAAAGCCATCAGCATTCTTAATGCATCCATTCACAGATCTTACTGGAGATTGTCAACATGCATGAAAAAATGGTAGATGTATAAAAATTAAGCAAGTGAAAAAAAGTTATGTTAGATTGCAGTAAACAGCTCATGTGTCATTGAATGAAGCTAATCAATGCATACTCCATGTTTATGCAGGTAAAGACATGAAAGGTATGATTTATGGACAGGCAGCGCTACTCAAGCACATTACAGATCTAAAAGACTAACTACTTATAGAATCACAGTAACATCTAACAGTACCTGCGGGTATAAATCACAGCTTCCTAGCTCCTTTACAGACAGAGGCAATCTTTCCCCATCACTGACCTAAGTTGGAAACATAACCCATCAAACACCAACTCTTCACTTATTTCTTTATTATTAAGTGAAACCGACGAACTGACCTCAAAACCTGCACTGACAGTCTTGATGTTCACAGTTTGTATCTCATTATGTTTTGCCCAGATGATTTTTCCACTAGTATCCATACTTGCTACGGGCACTTCACGACCCATTTTTATCATAATAGTTCCCTCGTCGTAACCAATAACCATTCTAAACAAAGACGAAATAAGTTATTATTTACAAAACTGGAAAACACATGGTAGCACAAGCATGAAAAAGAAAACTACAGGTAACAGAATCTACTATTTGTCCGTACAAATGGTGAAGTGGATACCTTAATATCTTATAATCTACTGCAGCCTATAAGGCTACAAGCCTACAAGCATGAATATAACAGATAACATGGAACAACATTACCAGCCATCAGTTGGAAAGCTATGTTTTGATGAAAGTATACGGTAAAGCAATTAACTAATAAGGTGTTGCCAGTGAAAGTTTCAGCCAGATATAATGTGATATGAGTATATGACAAGTAGTAATGAGGAGTATAAGTGGTTTATAAAGCACAAAAAAGGCTTATATATTCACCAGAAGAAACAATGAGTGATGCAATACTTCTAGTTAATACCAAATATTAAATGCATAATTATTGTTCATTA